>JAWNLN010000012.1:4527500-4715000 GCA_035042305.1 Drosophila glabriapex
CTAAGAAGGCAAACAGGAACAGAATGGCTTACAGGGTATCTGCAAGCTGAGCACTCTCCGTTGGGTGCCGCTGTGCGTTTAGCATCTTATTTGAAATGTATATAAATGTCGAATTCATTTACCTAGTGGACAACCCTTGTGCCGTTGCCGGCGTGGCAGAGGGACTAGGGAAGACGATGGGTGTCGAGCAGTGTCGAGGAGTGTCGAGGAGTGGAGGGAGCTGGGGAGGGGCTGCCAGCTCATTATGTCCATCGTCGAAGCTCACTTATTTACTGGCTATTGCCTTCCCGACGGCCAATTCGTCTCGGTTGCATCGTTGGGGGTCAACGGGGTCGTTTCACTATTGTACAACAATCTCAGATATATATATATATATATATATATATATATATCTGATTTGGAAAATCTTACAATTTTGCTTAATTTCATGGTGAACCGCTGCGAACAGCAAAAAGACGCATTGGTTTGCCAGATTTATTGGGATCGACTGATGCATATAATTGGCTACTGATCAGGAATATATATCCCATATAGATTATTATAGTGGTCTAATTGTTATTATTATTATTATGGTTATATCAGTAATTTAGTAATTTCTTGGCTATGCAGAGCACTGGCGAGTCGAGCATTTAGCTTATCATTTATGCGAGCAATTTTTCATCCTTTTCAGCACAAGAAATAAAAAATAAAGAAAAAAATAAAGAAAAAATAAAGAAAAAATAAAAGAAAAAAATAAAAGATGGGCAATAAGTTTTGCGCAACTTTTTTCTTTTTGTTCCTTTTTTTGTTTGTGCCCTGTCGTCTTGATGAGTGGGCGGGGTCTCCAACGGGGGCGGCGGCTACGAAATTATGTTTAATTGGACCTTGTGGGCTTTCGCCTTTTTTTATTTATTTTTTTCTTTCTTCTTTCGAAGTTGAAAGCGCTACAACTTAGATGGGTTGATATTTTCCATAAAGTGCTCAAGTGCTTCAAGATGGGTTGGGTTGGGTTTGGTTGGGTTGGGGGCGATTAAGTGGGCGGAGCACATCACTTAATGATGCTTAAGCTTTGATATTCTTTTGTTTTATAAGTGTTTTCATTTGCGAACTTAGACAACGTACAGCAACTCGACAGCAGCGACCCACATGCGATAGTTGTTGCCCGCTTTCATCACACTCCATTGACCAATAAATAAGTGAGGAACATAACCCAGACAATTTTCAAATTAAGTGTGGAATTTAATTGGGGAACTATTGCAGTGAAAAGAAAAAAATAACGACAGAAATGCAGCAATGCTCTCTGACTTCAGTCGGGCAAATTCTGAAACAAGAAACGGAAAAATCAAATCATTAAAAATTGAAATTACCCAAAAAAATCATTTAGTCAACAGAGGAAATATAAGATTCTCTGGCAGATCGCTTGGCTCAATCAGGTGAATCAGGTGAACTGCAGCATAACGGAAAAAGGGGGGCAAACAGTTCAATAATGGCCCAAACCGGTAGGGGTAGGAGCAGTTTGCCCCCAACTTAACCCAACCTAGAAAATTCGGACTGCCCAGAAAAATGCTCGCATTGGAAAGCATATTTGAGAAAATGCGAATTTTTTTGAACGCAAACATTTTCTAAAATAAAAGCAATTTTAAATAATGAGAAAAAGGAAGGAAATTGAATACAGCTCGAAGATCGGCGATCGGATTTGAAGTTATAGAAAATGCGTAAAACGCATTTTGCTCGATAAGCCAAAAGCTGTCAGGCGACAGGTGTCAGAATAGTTGAGGCAGTTGACTGCTTGTGGCATATACACTTTAATTGCCACTCAGAAATATGGACTTTTATTTGGTGTCAACTTTTTGTGGTTGAGTCCCAATCGGTTTAGGTATTCAAATTAAAGAAAACAAATTGTGTTGGGCATTTAAATTAAATGCGAACAATAATACTGACAATAACAATGACTATGACAATGACAATGACAATCAAAGTGCAACAATGTTGGAATGAACAAAAGTTTTTGATGGCTCAAATAAAAGCACAGCAGCCAGCAGCCAACAACAGTAACAACAACACCGATGAGAGGCAACTATGTATGTAAAACTGCCACATTTGCGTCACTTAAGTTGCCCGTTTAGCGGCAGCTATCACAAACACACACACACACACACACACACACACACACACACACACACACACCGGCAATACACACATACAACACAGCAACAACATAAATTAAGTTATTTTGATAATCAAAACTGAAAAGCGAACAATGTAGGCGGTTGTTTGTTGGTGTGTGTGTGTGTGTGGGGGGGGGGGGGTGTTAAAGGAAACATGGGCATTCATTTGTAGTTTATAGTTGTAGTTATACATAGTTGCCAGCATGTTAGCTGGAGGGGCTGGGGTTGGGCATTTGGGCATTTCGAGGTTTGGGTTGGGGTATAGTTGTTTCTGTAAGGGTTGCTGATGCTGTCCATTGTTGTAGACGTTTTGCATTTGACAATAGAAAAACACACACACACACACACACATTGAGCTCACTTGGCTCTAACCCCATCGCCCCCCCCCACCCACCCCACCCCATACCCCTTTTACGGCCCAAGCTTTGCTCACGCATTGGGCAACATAGTTAGCACAATTGTGTTGCATACTTTTTCGGGCATGCGTCAAAGCGAGATGCCAAGTGCGTATGTGTGTGTGTGTGTGTGTGTGCGTGTGTGTGTGTGTGTGAGGCAGTGGGCTGGCCAGCTTGGGCAGTTGTTGGACACACACACACACACACACACATGCGCCAACTGACACACACACAGAAAAATATGATGTTCATTTCCAACATTTTAAATGCTTCATTTTTACTTTTACTTGATTGAAGTCTATATTTATATATTTGCCATTTGTCCGATAACCTTCTCCAAGGTCAAGGTCAAGACTAGGAGTCACTCTAAGTCCAGTTACGCAATAATATTTGAGCTTACATTATATATATATATATATATATATCAAGACTATATCTTTACAATTGTGTCTGCTATTTCAAAACGTAATCGATTTGTATCGATATACGCGAAATGATAATGGGTATCGATAAAAATTCAATAAACTCGAGATGACGAACATACAGACATGGCTAGGTCGACTCGATTGCTGATGCTGATCACGAATATATACTATAATATATATATATATATATATATATATACTTATTTCTCAATCTAACTCGATCTTGAGTTATGCTCTTTTTATGCAAATAATTCTAAATTTCGCATCTGTATTCAATTTCTCTGAGTGCAGTTTTAAAGGCGGCTGGAAAGTGCGCACCACCTTCACGCACACACACACACACACACACACACACACACACACACACACACACACACGTATATATAAGCAAACTAATTTACCTACGCCAGCAGTTCTTGTTACTCAGTCACACACACAACGCATATGCAAATTTTGCAATGCTTTATTTCTGGGGGTTGGTCGCATATGTGTGTGTGTGTGTGTGCGAGTGTGTGTGTATGTGTGTATTGGGAGTGGGTGCTGCTCCCAACAAAGTTGCCCCGTCATTGTACAGCCTCTCCTCACCCATCTGCCATCCTTCATACTTCATCTCACTCTCCAAGTTGACTGGCCGCTTTCTCCTCCTTCAGAAGTCGTTAGGCTGCCTTTTGGCCATTGTTTGGACTTATGTTTCCCTTTCACTTTCACTTTTCAAGCCATCAAGTAACCAAAACTTCCCCACCCCCATCACACACACACACACATCTTACCCCTTTCCACATAACGCCGCCGGCCGCTTGCCGCTTGCCAATGTCCATTAAGAGCAGCAGCAGCAACAACCAAAAAGAGAAGCGGCCGCAGTGGCGAGTGGAAGAAGAAGAAGAAGCAGCAGATGAAGCCGCATGCTGCATACATTTTAATCTTTAATTTATGGCTTATTCAAAACTAATGACACTGAAATTGTCCACCAGCAGCAGCAACCTGCCCCCTGCCCCCTGACACCCTGCTGGCAAAAGGGTTTTTTTTTTTTTTATTATTTCTCTGGCTTCTGACACATGAAAGAAAATGCTTGGACAAAACACAGCTTTTCCATTTTCCACATTTGCTCCTTTAAAACTGATCAAATAAAATAAAATCAAATAAAAAAATATAAATATATTCATATAAACATATTTCATAAAGAATTTAAGACTTTGACGATCCCCCATCATATTTTTCACCTGTGCATTGGGCTATTCTCGAATATGGATCTTGTAAATTGGTCTCACAATTGCACAGTTCATCAGCATCAAATATAAACTACAAAACTATTTCTGCTCATTCAGTTTACCTTAATTATTGCATATTGCTAATCTTTCTGGTCGCAGATTGTTTCGAAATAATCAGTGAATGTAATTTTGCAGCTCCGATTGGGAGTACAAGGAATCTTTCACCCCTTTCTCTTCAAAGTTGCTATCAAACTATCCATAATCCATTGTGGATCTTCGAATTTGAAGAGTGTATTTTTCGTATTATTTCTACGGATCTCTGGGCGATTTTATCGGTTCAGATTTGACAAAGCTACTGCTGTGTACAGTTTTGAGCAGCTCAATCCGCTCAATGTATCTTTTTGGCTGGATTTGCCGCCCCACCCCGTCCACAATTCGATCTGAAATAAATCCATATCTTTATCTAGATACCCTGCAACTGTATCTATTTGAACTATGTAATGTAACGTAATGTTCCCCAGGCAGCAGCAGCAGCAGCAGCAGCAGCAGCAGCAGCAGATGAATATTGGATGCGAGTAGTTGGCTGTCATTAGATATGCCTGGCAACCCTTAAAGCAAACGCACACACACTCAGACACACACTCGCACACACTCAGACACACACACACACACACATGTGTAGCTCAAATTGTTTGCCATTTGTAAGCGTTGTATGTTTTAGGCCTTGCCTCGTTTGCTGTTGTTTTAAAATTAAAATGAATGCCCGCAAGCAATAACTACGACAAGCCGAAAAACCACCCAAACTCCCCACCGACCCACCAACCCACCAACCCCCACCACCAGCTCAGCCCTGGCCAGCCCACTAGCCCGCCTGCTGCTGTCCAAGACAAGCCAACATCATTATGCGTAGCTGTGTGTCCATATGCGTGTGTGTGTGTGTGTGTGTGTGCGAAATAATCTCGTAAATTACGCAAAAAAGGAAACACACCGCCAGGAAGAAGACACACACACACACACACACACACACACACAGGCACACACATACACAGACAGACGAACAGGAGACGAGCAAATGCCGAAGTCCAAGTCGGGTGTTTGGAGTCAAGCTGCAACTAGAGCGGGAGGGGCAGTCATGTCTATGGTCGGTGGTTGGCTGCCTTTGTTGCCAGACAACGACGCACACCACGTGGACCAAAGGAACCACACACACACACACACACACACACACACACACACACACACACTCATGTATGACTTCAACTTGTTGGCCACCAGGCAGAAACTAGCAACCACCAAGCAAGCAACTTTTCGACTCATCTCAACTCGACTTAATACGTCCAAGATTAGGACTGGAACCAATTGAAATACTCACCAGGTGTAGAAGACTTAATCATCTAAAGTTTGGATCAACTCCAACTCCAATTGCTGACACGTTTCTAGAACTCTGAACTGCTCTGAACTTATCACTGTCCATTGTCCAGCAGCTGATCGGCGTTCGATATCCGTTTGTCCAGATTGGATATATTAACTGTAAGTGAAAGATGACAAACGCATTTTTATAGCTATTCTTTATTATAATTATTTATTACGACAACTTTGGATTCACTCGCCGAGCAGGAAACCAGAATTGCTCCCAATTTGCGGCTATCTTAGCCCGAAAAAGGTTGTCTCGAGAATGATATGGCCCTGAGTAGAGTTGCTTAAAGATGAGGCACATTAGACTCAATAATAGCAGTAATAATAGTAATATTAATAATAATACAACACTGTAAGAAATGCTTTTCATACAAGAGCTTATCTTTCGACCGATTCTTCCTGTGCCAACTATGTGTGCCGAGTTCCAACTACCGACTTAGCTGGGTGTGTTTTATGGAGTCGGAAAAGTCTGTTTCAATGCGTGACAAAATTATAATATTTATAAAAAAATATATTTATAAAAAAGAATATATATATATATATATATATATATATTCTTGATGCATCAAAAGCAGCAGGAATGCTTTAGACGAGGGAGTTCGACCAGCTGCTGATAGCCACAAAGCTTTTAAAAATACTGCTCCTTTTAGTTATCGATATGTTGAAAGTTATCGATGACATGAAGTCAAATTGATCGCTAATTTGAATGCTAGTTAATCGGGATCTTATATGGGTTGTCAGACAAACAGAAACACAAATTGGCTCTACTGTTGATGCTGATCTAGTTTATATATCTATATATATCTATATATATATATAAAATCTGTAATTTTTTGGAAATTTATAGCCAGATTTCGATGTTGGCAGTTGGACTTAGGCTAAAAGTGTTATTGTTGTGAATCTATTTCGTATGGTCATTGTGAAGAGGATTTTCTTGATTTAAGATTGTTGATTCTTAATTTCAGATTTCAATTTATATCTCTGCTTGGCCTATGCATATTTGTGTATATATTTACTTATATTTACATATGCCGCATTGTCAAATCCGTTCTGTGCCCACTTTCTGTGCCTCTTTTACACCCCCACACCCCCCTTCCCCCTTTGCTTTCTGTGCCCCATGTATGCCACACCAACATTGTAGACACAGGCATCGTGTGTCCATTCACAACACTTGCGACGCACAATATAATTTCCCCCAACCAACCACCTCTCTCACTCTCCCCCTCCCCCTCTCTCCCCCTCTCACTCTCACTCTCACTCAACTGCCCCCCCGCAAGCCTACCAAGTCGCACTCACTCACGATGCCAATGACGACGTCTGCTTTAGTCCTTTCGACCACACACACACACAGGCACACACACAGGCACACACACAGGCACACACACGCACTCTGGTCCACTTATGATGAGTTTACATTTTCGAAAGCGAGACATGAAAATGAAAATTGGGCAAGGAAACTTGCCAGCAACAGCAACAACAGCAACAGCAACAACAGCAACAGCAACAACAAAGAAAGTCGCCCTCACTTCGCACGCATCTCTCATAGTTGGCAGTTGGCAGTTGGCCCATGTGATGGGCGTGGCAAGTGGTAGGCGGCTGTCACACATTCAAAACAGCTCAACGAAATTTATGTGTGTGTGTGTGTGTGTGTGTGTGTGTGTGTGTGTGTGAGTGTGTGTGCAGAGTTTTGGGGCAGCTTAAAATTGTAGCAAGGGTGAAGTGGAGGGAAAGGGGCTCTAGCATACAGGAAGCCAAATGTGGCCCGTCGTCGTCTATCGTCCAACAACAGTTACCGCACACCAATCCGGCCCTCCCCAACCCCACCCCTCCCCTCCACCCACGCAGACACTGACAGCCAAGCTGCCCGTTACGTATGCATATTTTACACAAAACTAGAGGGGTGGGGGTTAGTGGGCGTGGGTGTGGGTGTGGGTGTGGGAGGCTGAGCCACTGCACAATGGGCAAAAAGCAGAAACTTGCTCAACTTAAGTGAATAATAAATAAGAAGGTAAATTTATACATATATTTAATGTGCATATTTTATTTAAATCAAAATTGTAGATTAAATTCAAAATTGAAACTACAAATTAAATTAAATCAAATTAAAGTTGCGATTGAAATTAAATAAATTTAATTTCAAATGAAAGAGAAAAAAATGAATTAAATAAGTACATAATAAATATCCACAATTTTATTTTTCTCTTCTCATGATGATCCAATATTTGTTGCAAGAATTGGGAAAACCCAGGAAAAGAAACAAAACTGATTAAAAATTGTTAACCAAAAAAATAAGCTAAGCAGCGGAGAGAAAGAGAAAGAGAGAGAGAGGAGATATGCAAATCTCTGAAAATAGTTCAGCACGTTCAAAGGATCACAGAATCAATATTAGTATTTTAAACACATACGAAGATTGTTCCGGATATCGATTTTTATCGATATAATAATAAATAATAATACATACCAAATTTTAACTCGTTAGCTCTTCTAGACTTGTTCATACCCGGTTGTTGGTGCTGATCAAGCATATGTATACCAAAACTACAATCTAAAATTGTGTTGGCAATTTTGCGGACTTGTCCCACTGTGCCACACACAGCCAGACGCAGACGACGACGCGCCGTACAAATGAGCTTGAGCAAGGACGCAAGATGTATGCTGGTGTGTGTGTGTGTGTGCATATGTATGCGTATGTGTGTGTGTGTGTGTGTGTGTGAGTAGACGATGGACGACGCAGAAGAGTGTGGTACGCCTGAAGTGGAAGGCAGGCGGCTGGAGGAGGGTTGGGGGAAGTAGGGGTGAGCTGGGCAAGCGGCGACTGCTGCGAATGCTGCTCCTGACTTTCAATGTCCATGTAGACATTTTGCAATTTTCAAATACAGTAAAGACTCCCTAAGTGCCAGCGTTCAGAAAACGAAATAAATACTTGTTATTCTAATAAAATGTTTTTTGTATTCTTTTTAAATGTTCTTTCTAATCTGGAATGAAAATTGCTTTAATCAAGTCATAATTTTTTATTAAATATTTGTTTTTTATACTTATTCCTAATTTATTTATCTTTTTATTTTATTTTTTATTTTATAAAATTAATATTATTTTTTGCTTTTCTCAAATCAACGCTAATAAAAAAAGAAATGCATACATTAAATTAAAAATATATTGTTTGAATATTAAAATGATTATTTTACTGTTTGCGAATTAAAAGCGTTCGCATTTTGTGAGTGATCGCTGTACATGCGCAGGCACACACACTCACACACGCACACACACACACATACATACACACAGACGAAATGCTTTTAACATTTTCTAAGATTCAAATTTCGTAAATTATCCCTTTGCGAGTTGCTGCCGTTTGCCGCATGCGTGTGTGTGCGTGTGTGTGCGTGTGTGTGTGTGTGTGTGCGTGTGTGTGCGTATGGGTAGGCCTTGTTGTGTGCTTGGTTTATCGATGGGCGTCTCATGTTGCGTCCATTGGCCAAAAACTACACACGAGCCACGCATTTTCATTTTCATTTTCATTTTCATTTGTAGCGTTCGTTTTTTGGTTCGCTTTTGGTACTTAGTCCTGGATTATTTTTTGCCCAGATTCCAAATAACCGGCCCCATCGCCCTCAAAGCCACAGCGTGCATAATTTCCGCTCTGTGCGCAACTTAATGTTCAAAACAGATATCTCAAACTTCAAAAACCAATATCTTCAAATCTAAATTCTCATTGCATACAATTAGGCGTCAAATTACTTGCCACTTGCCACCCATTTGAACTTGAAGTTTCAACAACTTATCCTTACTAATATATATATATATATATATATATAACAGAATACAATATAATATATACTATTTGCAATCAAGCCATTTGAGCAGGTATCCAAACAAATGATTGAGTAACTTGTGAAACATTAAGATAATTTTCATGAAATTGCATCTAATCAGCTGATCGATTTTGAAATACACTGAGCGAAATTCGATTAAAGGCTAATCTTTTTTTCTTATGAAATTAAAAATATAGTTTTAACATTTCGGTCAAGTGAAAAATTCTAAAATTTAGTTTCTGATATCGGATGAGATCAGAATTGTTAGTCTTATCGGATGAACATATTATACACATATACATATATATATATATATATATATGTAGAGTTGACTGAGGAACAATCAGTAGATCGTTTTGCCAGATGTGAGCATTTGCAGGATTTTCTCTGAGTGTATTTAGTTCTACGATTGAGCAAACCGTATTATTATTATCCAAGTCTAAAATTTGAATATGTGTATCTAAAAAGTGAATCTAAAAGTGTGCATGTGTGTGTGTCTGTGTGAATGGATGTGTAAGCGGGTGTGTGTGTGTGTGTGTGTGCATTGTAGTAGTTCAAATTGTATTTGCTTACTAAGAGACTCTCGCCAGCCTCACGTTTGAAATTAATTTATTTTCGCCAAAGCGCGACAGTCAAATACACACACACACATGCAGAGAGAGAGAGGCAGAGAGAGAGAGAGAGAGAAGGCTGGCCAATTGGCAAGTGAAAGTGTTGGACGGACGTTTGCTGCCTCTGCTTGCCTCTGCTTGCTGCTTTTGCGCTCATCTTTTGTGGCCGTTGTCCGCGCTTTTGGTTGGCTGCCATCTGAACTTTACGCTGTCATCCGCAGCAATGGACATGTGTGTGTGTGTGTGTGTGTGGTGTGTATGTACATATGTGTGTGTGTGTGTAGTTGCCATGCGGTTAAAAAGGTATCTCAAAGATACTAAATACTTTATGCATGAATGTGCCAAATAGATTTACGAGAAGCGAGAAAGCAACAGCAGCAGCCAGTACTCATACACTCTCTCTCTCTCTCTCTCTCTCTCTCACACATTCACTCCCACTCTATTGAAGTACATGTGCGTGTGTGTGTGTGTGTGTGTGGTGGTGGCTCTCACGTATGTACATGTGTGTGTGCGCGTCGATATTAAATTTAAATTGGCGCTTGGATATTTTAGAGTCAGCAGAGTAGAAGAGCAGAAGAAGAAGAAGAAGAGTAAAAGAGGGAGAAGGAGAACGGTCACGATGGCTTGCAATTAAGCTTAATGTGTGTGTATGTGTGTGCGTGTGTGTGTTCGTATATACACAAATACATACATATGTATGTACACGCTTAGTTGCCCATTTAATGTGTATGTGCATGTGTGTGTGTGCGCTTATGTAAAGCCTTAAATATTAATAACAGTTACAATTTTTAATGATTAAAAGTTGGCGCAAATGTGCGTGGGTGTGTGTGTGAGAGAGAGGGAGAGAGAGAGAGAGTGAGTGAGCTTAACAAAAGTACAGTTAGACAACAAATGCCAGTCAAGTTTTGACAAGTCAGAGTTACCGTTTCCGTTAGAATCCCACCGCACCCCACCAATGCAGACAACATTTACTTGCTTTGTGCTGCCTACTTTTGGGTACAGTTAAATGGCAGAGCACATTGCATCAATGCAAAAATAGAACACAAATACAAGTGCAAGCTTAAGCTGAAAGAGAGCGAATAGTGTAAGCTCAAGATCCAATCAAAGAGAGCCAATAGTATAAGAGTTGTGCTTTCAGCAATTAACAACACACATATGACAAGCTTATGCAATTAGAAATTCAAAAAGCTACGATCCTCTCTTTAAAAGAGGAAAGAGGGCTTAAAAATGTAACGGCAACTACCAGAAAGAATTAATAGTCAGAGGGCTGCATGCAAAACTCAAAGATTAAAGAATCACAAGAAAAAAAACAAGCAAAGCAAACGCAGAAGGAGAAATGCATATGCACTTGTTGCACACACCGATTGTTGCTGTTGTTGTTATTGTTCCTTTTTGTTTGTTTACATTTGGCCAATGCTTGATTCATAAAAAATGCCAGAAGTAAAACGAAAAAACGAAAAGAAAACACAAAACGCAACTTGCAAAATCAGAGCATACGTACGTATATATACATGTGTGTGTATGTATGTGTCACACGTGTTGCACATGCAATGCATTTGCAAAATGCTCACAACAACAACAACAGCAGCGCAGCAGCAGCAGCAGATTAGACACGCACACAACGGGCGCACAAACAGCAGGGGCTGCGTCGCTCTCGCTGTCAACGTCGCAGTCAACGCCGGCAGCGCTCTTCATTGCATTGCTCATTTAGCAGCGCACGCTGTTGCTGCTCTTTCCTGCTGTTGCTGTCCCTCACACACACATATATATATATATACACTGCTGTCGCTGACGTTTCATTGCCATTTTGTTGCAGTTGGCGCGCAATGCGTTGGCATGTTTAACAATCCGTTTGTATGTGTGTGTGTGTGTTGTGTGTGGCTATTGCATTGTTTGCATTTCAAATTGAATTCCTTCAAAATTCAATTCCTGCGTGCCTGTTTGTCTGCGTCTGTGTGTGTTTGTGTACGCATGTGTGTGTGTGTGTGTGTTTGCGTGCGTTGTGCATCTGCTGTTTTTTCTGTCTCTCTTCTGTTTTGTTGTTTTTCGTATGTTGCTTTTGTTGTTGTTGGCGACGTGCATTTTTCAATTATGATTGAGCAGCATTTGTCTTTCGTTTTATTGTTTTCTTTGCTTTGGCTTAGCACTTTTTTTGTGCGTGCGTTTTCTTATGTATGCATGTAGTATGCATATGTATGTTTGTATGTATGTGTGTATGTATATATATATCTGTATGTATAGTTATATGCACAAATATATATGGCTGAATTTTCTAGCAATTTCACAAAACATTTTAAGAGATCGAAATAAATCCAGAAGATGCGCTAAAAAAAACAGTTTCTCTCATCTCTATTAGTGCATACATAAATACATACATACATACACATACATATATATATATACGCAAATCAGTTGGCTCAAAAACGAAGAAGAAGAAGAAGCATTAGAAGTGTTAAGAAAACAGGAAAAAGCCACGCAGAAAACAAAAGAAAGAAATATGTATTGAAAGAAAAACATAAACGAAAACAACAGCAGCAACAAATGCACTGAGCGAAATTAATTTTAGATCTAATGTTTCAAAATGTTGACAATGAAATTTAGGCAAAAGAAATTGAAATCATTGATTACATGAATATTTTCCAAGTTTTAATTGTACTTTTTTTTCTAAGCTTATGCATATAATAGTTCTCGCTGTGTAATTGTCAATTGTAAATTGTCATCGTGTGAAGAGTAAATAGATCTTACCAGCGATGTCATTACACAAATACACATGTACACAATACATACACATGTTGGCAAACATACTTAAACGAAGCTTCAACGAGAAATGCAAATCAACGGTTAATTGGTTCACTCTTATACAACTGCCGAGCCTTAAGCAGCAATTGAATGTTTAAGAGATCAGCATTATATGCATGTTTAAGAGCGTCATTAACTAGTGTAATTCTGCAGGGCGACAGCAAAAATTCATATTGCACACATTTACATAAATATGTGTGCATAACACACACAAATACATTCGCCCATCTGTATTTACTGCGGCAAAGTCAACACCAATAATATAAAAAAAAAACAATAACGCACAAGGCAAACTCCAAGCCGGCTTTAGCACAAAAAAAACAAGAAGAAGAAGCGGGCGCAGACGTACAGAAACCACAACAAACGGCGCAGCCGCAAAAAAACCGGGGGGGAGGGGGAGAGTAGGCAACCAACGGCTTTGGCCCTGAGCCAATGCGAGCGTGAGTCATTTGTATGTATGTATTGTATGTGTATATACATATATATTTACATGTGTACGTACGTATGTTGGCAACTGCGACGCGAGCAGCGGCGCCAATGGCTTTCCAGAGCGGCGCTCGCATTACATAAGCAGAATCCAAAGTTGCCCAGCCAACAACGAAGTTCAAACTGAAGTTTAAGCTGCGGCGGCAGCGGCTTAAGCTCTTGTTTTCTTGTTGTTGTTGTTCTCATTCCATCTGGCGCTCTCTCACATGCTCCGTCAAGCGCTCTCTTGCGCTGCGCAGCGGCTCGCATTCGTAATTAAAAAGTAACGGCGTTGACAATGACAGCTGTACGCGCTCAATTAAAAAGTCATTAACTGACACACACACACGCACGCACACGCACGCACGCACGAAGAGAGCAAAAAGGAGAAAGAGAGTGAACTTAAGGACTTGCAATCGCTAGCTGTGATTGACGCTGACACGCAAAGCCTCTGCCGTTGCCGCTGTTGCTATCGCTGCCACTGCACGACACACACGCACCTTGTAATTAGAGTTGTGTTAGGCTCGCTACCTGCGTCTGCGTCTGCGCCAGCGCCAGCGCTCTCGTAACTGTTGCGTGTCATAAATGCGCCATAAAACTGCCTAATCCCACTGCACACCTGAGCCGGCAGCAGCAGCGCATCAGCTGCTTAAGATCAAAATTTAAGCTTTTACTCTGCTGTTATTATGATTGCTCTTATACTGCTTAGTATGTACATATGTATGTACGTGTGTGTATATGTATGTATTGCTGTCGCTGCTCCTTGGCATTGTCTTTGCTTTACACATGCGCGCATTTCTATTTAATTCTGTATGTACATACATACATGTGTGTGTTTGATTTGTTTTGGGTACATGGAAGATTCTTTATGAAAGATGTTATGAATGTACAAAACTTAACATAAGCAAACTAGTTTCATTTTAAGTTTCAGTTATATATTTGAAATATAAATAATGAATTATTTTTGAAATTTTTGCATTAAAGTTGGAGCCACACCAGTTGCTCTTAGCCACTGCCCACTGTAGTTAAGCATACGCACACACATTCGCACACATATAGAGATGTTGTTTTTTTTGTTAAGTTTGCGGCCCGTTTTGGTGCCCATTGCTTATGTCTCTGCAATCTGTCGCTACCCCCTCCTCTTTCCTTCCCTCCTCTGCCCTTCCCCCGCTGACCAACCTTTGTCGCTGGCTTCTTCTTTGCCTACGTCGCCCTCTCCCTGCTTCCAACCCTCCGTCCATCCATACATCTATCCATCCACTTCTTCGTCGTGTTTCGCCGTCTTCGGCGTCGTCTTCTTTATTGTTTTATTGTCAGTTTAGGGATTTGACAATTTGCTTGCTGATTTTTTATGACAATCATGTATGTAAATTTTCGGCGTGCCTTCTTCTGCTTCTCCCTCTTCTTCTTCTTCTTTTTCTTCTTCATCTCTCTCTCAACTCTTCCTCAAGGCCCACGCAAACGTGTGTGTGTGTGGGGATTTGTCTGTTTTGCCTTGTGAGATTTTTAAATACTTCTGGGCAGCCAACAACAAAAACAAAAAAAAAATGAATAAAAAAGCGTTCAACTCAAACCCTTTTTGCATAGCTATTTTTAGTTTTTTTTTACCCTGTACACATTGCAAATGGGTAGCAAGGATAGCATCATCGAGTCAAGGCAGAAGAAGAAGAATATATTTATTTATTATATTTAATATTGATTAATTGAATTTGAATCAATCAACCTTTTAATTAAATAATTATCGACAACTTCGTTTGTTTCTCGAAAATCGATAACAACCGTTGTGTCCAAAATCGCAAAGCTTATATCAGGCTATATCGTCCACATACCTTGAATTCAGAAAATCAAACTTAAATTCGCTTTATCGATAACTCATTACGTTTCGCTCCAATTGAAAACAAGCGTTTTATCCAAAATCCAGTGTACATAGAGACATTAAGTAAGATCTGTCGAATTTAGCAAATCAAGTTTCAAATCTTCGGTCGATAACTTTGCCATGGCTCTAAGATCGATAATAATCGATTGCTGACAATCATAAATAATTTAAAAGATTATATATATATATATATATATATATATAATATAAAATATATTTTACTATTTGGTTAACAAATCTCCTCAGCAAATTTCATGAAGAAACGCCAAGGAAGAAGTGTAGAACAGGGTATCGGCTAGCCGGGCACTCTGCCCTATTAGTTTTTGTAGTTGTTCACCCTTATGCCTAGTATATGTATTATATATATATGTATATATATATTTTTTTATTTGCTATATTTTTTTTTGTCGTAAAAGTTGAGTTTATTAATTTTAAAGCGTTGACAAGTTTTACGAGTATCAAAATGGCAACAACAGAAACTAGGCCAGTAGTGTGTGAGATTTATATGTGTGTTAGTGTGCGTGTGTGTGTGCGAGTCTTCAGTCTGAGAAAGGCTTGGTGAGTCAAACAAACTGGCTAATCGAGCAGGAATGTGTCGGCTAAATAATAATGGCTATAAAAAAACTCCAACAAATAAACCGCATTGATTTAGTTAAACAGCTGTTAAAAGTTGGATTCAAACAAAAACAAAAACAACTGCGATTTTTTTTCAATTTTTCCATTTTTCACTTGACATTTTTCAAATTGTGAAGCGAAATCAAAATTGATTTTAGCCAACTTGCTGTGCTCTGAGCCATATTCAAGCTGAGCTTTAAGCGACGACACTTTTGCTGCAAATGAAACAAACATTTTGTCATATATACATATATATATATATATATATATACATATATATAGATATATGATAAAAAGCAAATCAAATGCAAAAAAAACACACAACAAAAAGAACTAATGCAAAAGCAGCGCCGGCGTTGGCAAAGCAAAAACAAATGCAGCAATAGAAAGAGACAGAAAAAGTGACGATGGCAGCGACGGCGACGGCAACGATGGCAGCGGCGTCAGCGAAAAACACATAAACGCGCTGTTGCTGTACATAGCACACATACGCACACATACAGTAACAGCAGCAGCAGCACAGTGGTTGCTGCCAGCGTCGCTGCTGCTTCTATGCGCGCCCATTTGTGCGTGTGCGTGCGTGTGTATGTGTATGTGTGTGCGTGCTGCCGCTGCTGCTGCTGCCCAGAATGCCGCATGCACGTCGGTCATTTGTATTTGGAAACACAATTCCGTTCCGTCATTTGTATTTGGAACGCCGTAGCAGAAAGAAGGACACGGGCGAATAAGCGACGAAGCGTGCGAACGGAGCGGAGCGGCTATTTTAGCTTTTAGCGCCCTTTTTTGTTTCCATTTTCTTTGTACATGTAAAAACATAAAAATATATATTTAAAAAAAAAATCAACAAAAAAATCTATAACAACATTTTTGGCAAAAAAAACTATTTCGGACTAAAACACGCAAAAAAAGAAGGAAAATACCTTTAAAAAAAAGACACTTCAAAAAGAAGTTTTAATCGTTATTATTGTTTTTCCCCATTTGTGTTCGTAAACATTTTTTTTGTTCTGTTAAAACAAAAAACCCCAGCCCGAAAAGTGATCGTGCTCTTAATAAAAATTGTAGGCTAACCAACAAAAAGTAAAGAAACAACACGAAAAAAAGAAGAGAGAACAAAAAGAATAAGAAAAGAGAAAGAAGAAAACGGTCGAGAAACTTGCCGGTGAACGAAACAAAAATCAAAATTCTAAATTTGAGCGACGCGCAAAATACAAAAACAAAAAAAAGGAATCCAACAATTCTTCGAGTTCTTCGTTTCGGTATTTTTTTTATGTTATTATTCTTCAGTTGTCTTGTGTTCGGTGAAGAATCAGCAGCAGCAGCGGCGATAGCAGCAGCGGAGACGGACAAAGTTTAGCAGCAAGCCGCTAAGAACTGCACAAAGCGAAGGCGCAGATAAGTAAGCAAAACCAACAACAACAAACAACAGCAGCAGCAATAACAACAACAGCGACGAAGATGGCGATGGCAATGGACAGATAAATGGCTGATCATCATCATCATCGTTGCTTGTTATGTACATGTTTTTTTTTTTGCGTGAATGCAAAACACAATGTAAAGAAATGTGAAAGCAGCAGCAGAGCAGCAGCAGTAACAGCAGCAGCAACGAAAGAGCAGCTGCATTTTCGAAGAGAGCAATAACAGCTGCACATGCAAATGCATTTTTGCATTTCATGCTTTCCTCTTCTTTTTTTTTTGTGTTTCTATTGTACTTTTTTTTCTTCGATTAGTGAAAATATAAAAACAAAAACTGCAGTTGCTGTTGCTACTGCTATTGTTCAGTGATCACGTTAGTAATTTTTTTCTACACTCCTCTCTCTCGCTCTCTTTGAACACATGCAAAAACAATCAAAGCAAACGAAAAAAAAAGCGCAGGGCTGGTAACAGCAGCAAAGAGCGCAATAACAGTGCAATGTGCAGTGTGCATGTGTATGTGTGTTTATGTGAGTGCCTGCGTTAATGTTAAATGCAAATGCAAATTGAATTTTTAATTAATTGCTAACACTTTGCAGTTAAAAATGAATGCGAAAATAAACGCTTAACAAACCAATAACAATAAGCAGAGAACAATCGAGTGTATTAAATTGAACGATTAAAAAGCCTTTCTTTTTTTTTGTTTTGTTTTGTGTTTTTTTCTCTGCTTGACAAAAACAATAAATCCAAATTCCAAATCCAATTCCAAATGAATAATATACAATTTATCACAATTTTTCGCAGTACAAATACGAAATAAAACAAAAATACCAAAAACAAAAAACAAACAACAAAACGATCGGCAAATCAGCCAACGAAAAGAAAACCACAATAACAAATAAAAATAACAGCAGCAGCAACAATAACAGCGAGCCACATGAGCAGCAGCAGCGCGACGCAGCCGACGCCGACGCAGACGCCAACGTCGTCGCTTAATGGCGAGCATAAAAAGTGAAATGCCGCCACTGCACGCGGCCGAGACGCTAACCGCCGCCGCCGCCAGCAGCAGCAGCAGCAGCAGTAGCAGCGGCATTGCAACAGATAGCGGCGGCGGCAGTAGCAGCAGCAACAACAGCACAACAACAACAGCAGCAGCAGTAGCGACAACAACAACAACAGCGGCAGCAACATCAACAGCAACAGCAGCAACTGTTGCAACTGTTGCTGCTGCCTCGCCAAATGCGAATGCAACAATAAGCGCCGCTGCCGACTCCAGTGATAATCAGCCAGGCACGCCGCAGCCAACAACAACAGCGACAACACCAGCAGCAACACCAGCAACAGTAGCAGCAGCAGCAGCAACAACAACAACACATCAGCAGCAGCAGCAGCAACAGTCGCTAATCTCTGCCGAGGCACAGCAGCAGCAACAGTTGTCGTCGGGCATAACGCATCAGCCTTATGCCACACATCAAATGTATGCCGCACAGCAGCAGCAACAGCAGCAGCAGCAACTCTACTACACCAGCGATATGCAGCAGCAACAGTTGCAGCAGCAACAACCCAGCTACGCAGCGAGCAGCTACATCAACAGCTACGAACAATTCTATCAGCAACAGCAGCAGCAACAGCAACAACAGCAAAGTGTTGCTGCCGTTTCTGATTATGGCGGCGCTTATATTGACTACAGCAAAGTGTCCGCGGTGCGTTATCATCCCTACTTGCAACAGCCGACTTCAGTGTTGCCACCACCACCACCAGCAACGGCTGCAGCTGCTGCCGCCGCAGCTGCAGCAGCCGCAGCAACAGTGGCAGCAGCAGCTGATGAGTCATCCGCAGCAGCAGCAGCGGCGGGAGCGGGTACAGGAGCAACAGTTGCTGTTAGCAGCAGCATTGCAGCAACGGCAGCAATGAGTCCGCGTGTCGTCAGCAGCAGCAGTCCCACATCGACGTCGTCCCACTTGCAACTGAGCAGCGTGACGCCCAGTTCGCCGGGCGGGGGCGGGGGTGGCAACTGCAAGTTGCAGTGCAAAAAATGTGGCATACTCAACACAAACGAAACGGAGTTGCACGAACACATTGCCAATGTGCACGGAGAGTCGCCGTATGGCAGCAGCGGCTACGCCAGCTCACCCTACATCAAGGAGGAGTTGCCGACGGCGACGCCAACCGTTGCCAGTGGCGAGCTGCTCGATTTGGACTCGCAAAAGATGGTCTACCACCAGCAATTGCTGCAGCAGCAGCAGCAGCAACAATTGTCGCAGCAGCAGCAGCAACAATTGTCGCAGCAGCAGCAGCAACAATTGTCGCAACATGATCTTGTTGCTGGTTTACCGCTGGCATTGCCAGATCCGCTGCACTCGATGCAATCCATGCAACAGCGTGCACTGCACAGCTGGGAGCAACAGCAACATCAACAGCAACATCATCATCAGCATCAGCAGCAGCAGCAGCAACAACATCATCAACAGCAACATCACCAGCAGCAGCAACATCAACAGCAGCAGCAGCAGCAGCAACACTTGCAACAACATCAGGCTGGTGTTGAAGGTTTGCCGGCGTACATGCAACCATTGCTGGAGAAGTCGCCACATCATTATTACGCAACGAAACAGTCTCCGTATCAGCCGATGATCAAGCAGGAGTATCTCATCAAATCGGAGTACGCCGATTCGCAGCATTATGTGGATAAATCTTTCGATCCGACGACAGCCGAGGTGACAACCAGTCCGTCTGAATATCCCAGCACAACCACTGGCAATCCATCAGTTGCCGTTGCTGGCAATGATGCAACGTCTGTTGCTGCTGCAACGGGTGGTGGTGGCGGTGGTGGTGCAGGTGCTGGTGCAACGGGTGGATCGGGTGGTGCAGCAGCATATCGCAACTTTGAGCCACCCAGCTCAAGTTCGGTGCTGCCCGCCAACAGTTTAACGGCCAAGGCGGCCACCTGGAAATCGAATGAGGCACGTCGTCCAAAGACCTACAATTGCACCGCGTGCAACAAGTGGTTCACCAGCTCCGGCCATTTGAAGCGACACTACAATACCACGTTGCACAAGAATGCGGTCAAGTCGAGTGGCCAACCAGATCCGGCCACTTTGCCCATTTCGGCGCATCATCATCCTGCACGCGATCCGGTCACCAAGACCAGTCGTCGTGGCAATGCTGCAGCAGCAGCAGCAGCCGCCGCAGCAGCAGCCGCCGCAGCAGCCGCAGCAGCAGCAGCAGCGGGTGGAGGAACAACAGTTGGTGATGTGCCAACGGCACCGGAACCGCCGCGCAGTCCGCCGGACTATGGCGGTGTTTGTGGGGCGACGGGCGTGCCGGTGGGCGGCGCCATGTCGCAATATTCGGCCTCGCCGTCGCCCACCAATGCCGCCCAGCAGCAGCAGCAGCACCAGCAACAGTTGCTGGCGAGCAGCAGCAATGGCTATGCGAGCAATGGCCACCACTATCATCATTACAACATGCAACCACAACAGCAACAAGTGCAATCGACGACAAACGCTTCTCCACAGCATGCTAACAACAGCAACAACATCAACAACAACAACAGCAGCAGCAGCAACAGCAGCAGCAACAACAACAATTCCGTTTTGAACGGTCACCCAAACGGGCTAGCAGGTCCCTCCGCCCCCATCAACAACAACAACAACAACAACAACACACAAATGCCGTCCTCCCAAATGAGGGGCCTGCTGAACAAAACAACAACCACCACCAACAACAACAACAACACACCAACAACAACAACACCAACAACAACAGCCACAATTATAAAGATCGAACAAATGGAGGACAGCAACTCAGCAATGGTCATGGAGGAGCAGCAACAGCAACTGGAACAGCTGGAGCAGCAGCAGCAACAGTTGGAGGAACAGCAGCAACACGTCTTGCTGCAAACTGCTCACCCAACACAGCAGCAGCAGCAGCAGCAGCAAGCGCTCAGCTATCACAGCAGCAACAGCAACTCGCCGCTTACTATTTACCACCAACAGCACCACCACCACCAACAACACCAACAGCAGCAGCAGGAGCAACAACAACAACAGCTGCTGCTGCCGCTGCCGCTGCAGCAGCTGCTGCCGCAGCCGCCGTCGCAGCAGGGGGAGGTGGAGGGGGAGCACCACCAGCAGCAGCAGCAGCAGCAGCAACTGGAGCAAGCAATGGATTTCTCGCGCACCACCATCACCACCACCATCACAACGCCGCCGCTGCTGCCGCCGCCGCCGCCTATGGGAGCGCCGCTGCCGCCTATGGGAATGGATTACAACATGCTGGCTTTGGATATGCAGCAGCAGCAACCGCAGCAACAGCTGTCGCCGCACAGCAATATGCTGTCGTGCAGCAGCAACATCAGCATGCAGCAGCTGCAGCTGCCGGCCATTATTACCACCACGCCCACCACGCCCATGCCCATGCACACGCCCATCACGCCCATGCCCACGCCCACCACGCCCATGCTGCCCATCATGCCCATCATGCCCATCAATATGGACATGGCATGCACCACTATGGGGCACCAATACCAGCTGTCGCCGCCGCTGCCACAGCAGCAACTCTTGCTGGTGGACAACAGCAGCAGCAACAGCAGCAGCAGCAACAGTATACCCAGCAGCCATACGCCCAACAGCAACAGCAGCAGCAACAACAACAACAACCACAGCAGCAACATCATCAGCAGCACAGCAGCAACACCGCCGCCGCACATCACCAGCAGCAGCAGCAGCAACAGCACCCCACACATCACCAGCAGCAACAACAGCAGCAACAGCAGCAGCAGCAACAGCAACAACAACATCACCAACAACATTTGCTACCAGCAACTGCCGCCATTGCTGGAGCACACAATGAGCTATCACACTATTATTGGTAACGATGCGGCCCATTATGATGCCTATGCGAACAACAACAACAACAACAACAACAGCAGCAGCAATAGCAGCGACATCGCTGCTCATCATCATCATCCCCATCACCATCCACAGATATTGCAACTGATGCCCGCCACGCTATTTGCACCATATGCAGCAGCAGCGGCAGCATCGGCACATGCACCACTCTCTCCTTATGCGGTTGCCGCACAGCGTTCGCCGCAAGAGGGCGATTTGCCGCCGGTGCACACGTTGACGCATGCGTTGCAGGTACTGCAGGAGGCGCAACAGCAACAGCAGCAGCAACATCTGCAACATCAGTCGGCAACAACAACAACATTAACATTGCTGACCACGCCCACACCATATTCGCCCACAGTGAGCAGTTCGCGTGCAACGCCAGCATTGGAATTGGACATGGCAATGGTCATGGCACAACAGCAACAACAACAGCAGCAGCAGCAGCAGCAGGATTATGAACTTGAGCAGCATTATCTGCAGCAACAGCAACAACTCGAACTTGAGCAGCTGCAGCAGCAACAATTGCAACAACAGCAACACGAACAACAGCAGCAGCAGCAACAACACCAACAACACCAACAACAAGCTGTTGGTGTGCTGCCCAAGAAGCGACGTGCTGCTGCCGTCACAACAACAACAATATTAGCTCAGCAGCCGCCCAGCAAGCGACGTCGCAACAACAGCATTGGTTCAACGTCGCCACATTCGACAACGTTGCCATCGGGTCGCATCAAGTGCTTGGAATGCGACAAGGAGTTCACCAAAAACTGCTACCTGACGCAACACAATAAATCGTTTCATTCTGGTGAGTATCCGTATCGGTGTCAAAAGTGTGGCAAGCGATTCCAGTGCGAAGATGTGTATACGACACACTTGGGGCGACATCGCACCCAGGATAAGCCGCACAAATGCGAACTGTGCCCCAAGCAATTCCATCACAAGACAGATCTGCGGCGACACGTGGAAGCGATTCACACGGGCCTCAAGCAGCACATGTGCGATATCTGTGAGAAGGGCTTCTGTCGCAAGGATCATCTGCGCAAGCATCTCGAGACCCACAATCGTCCGCGTGTCGTTGGCAAAAAGGCGGCTGCTGTTGCCGCCGCAAAGGCTGCAACGGCATCAGCAGCAGCAGCCGCATCAGCAGCCGCATCAGCAGCAGCAGTCGCAGTCGCATCAGCAGCAGCAACTCGAACTGCAACAGCAGCAACAGTTGCTAGCTTGGCACTCAAGCTGGACGATGTTGCTGCTGATGATGATAGTCTGCTTGATGACAACGACGACGACGACGACGATAATGATGATGATGATGTTGTTGATAATGATGATGTTGATGACGATGCGCATCATCATCAACGGCAACAGCAACAGCAACAGCAACTGTTGCTCAGTGGCGAGCATCATTTGATTAAAAACGAATTTGTTGATATTAAGCACGAGTACGAAGATGAATTCACCGACGACTATCATATCATAGAGAAGGATATTGAATTGTATTAGCCAGGGGTATTATTATCTCATTACTGGGGGTGTTTTTTAACTGGTGTTTTTTTTTTTTTTTTGTGGGGGGCGGGTTGTTGCACGGTTGCACGCTTGCGGGCCGCGTTTTTAAATGCTCAAAGCTTGAAGCTACTTTGAAAAAGTCGCAATTGGAAAAATAAGCGATAAACAAGAAAAGTTCTCTTGGATTAAAGTCGTAAAAATTGTTTAAAAAAAAGTATTTTTGAATCCGTTTTTGTTTTGTTTCATTTGTAATCTTTATTTATTAATTGAGATGAAAACTTTATTATTTTTGTATTTGGAAAGCAATTTTTCAATTTGAATTCAAGAAATCATTTCTAATATGTAATTTTTAATTTGTAATTTGTAATTTTTGAATACAATTTTCGTAGTTTTTTTTTTTACTTTTTTGTCAACACATTTGTACTGAATTTTGTGTTTTTTATTTGTTTGTTAAGCTTCTAGCCTTTGAAGACAGGCCCGCTCAGAGCACAGTTGTATTTAAAACATTTTTGCCATATTAAAAACAAAAGCAACTATAGCAACTATATATTATCTATATAAAGTACACATATTTTGTTGTATTCGAAATTCCTAATTGTTGTAGCAGCAAATTTAATTTAAAAACAAAAAAACAAAAAAACAAAAACAAACACGTATGTTATGCATTGTATTATTATTATTAATTATTAATTAATTATTGTATTATTTGTAATATTTTTTTTCCAATTTTTTTTTTATTTTTGTAAAATTAATTTAACAAGCTTAAGCGCCGCGCATACCTCAAAGAAAACATAAGAAAAGAAACGAATCGAAAAGGAAACGCTTAAAGAATATATAAAGACACACACACACACACACACACACACACACACACACACACATATACATATACATATCATATACATATATGTAGGAATTTCGGTAGATTCAAACGCACAGTTTTACAGCGTATACAAACAAGATAACGATATTCTGCAGGAATCACACTTTTATTAGTCTAATGACGCGACGCATTCGGAAGTCAAAAACGGAGTGGGTACAGAACTATTGAGAGTAGTTCCGTCGTACGTTTTTCGTTTCCACTTTTATAAATGCTTGCAGTTTGCTTTTCGCTTATGCAGGTTTCGCATTTCGACAATTTTCCATTCTCGCACATTTTCATCAAGGTCGTTTTGACCACCATACATTACACTATTCACTTGATGCTCTTCGCCATTCAAGTAAGACAAGTTACCGTATCTTTTCGCACGCAGCCGAACTTTGTTATTTTTCATAACAAGTGCTTCATTTTTCCGAAAATGAACTTCAAAACCATTGTCTGTGATTTTGGAAACCGACATCAAATTTTGGCGCAAATCCGATACATAGAAAACATCTTCCAACGTTAAATCAACTCGTTGCTGTTGTTTCTTAACTGCGACTTTAGCATTACCAATGCCACAGAACTATTGACAGATTAATTACTGAGTATATGCGATGGAAAGGACAAAGAAAACTTAGGATAAGCTAATCGAGGGTTGCCAGATTGTTACATTGCAAACATTTGCAACAATATACATATACATATATATAAATATATGTATATGAATATATATATGTATATACACACACAGAAATCAGGGCAACACCATATACACATCTATATATATATTTAATCATTCTAGTTGATTGTTTATATTTTTAGTTGTTGTTTTCAGTCAGCCGCCTGTAAACCATATAAACGAATGCCATATATAAATACATATGTAATGCCAATTTTATATATATATATATATATATATATATATATATATATATATAAATATAGTAGGGTAAATCTAGCCTACAAAACGCCAAAATGTCAGCAAACAAAACAAACGCGAAAATCAGGGATAATATATATATTTTTTATTTTTAACAATTATAACCAGAGACGTATATATTACTATAAATATATATTTTTTAATTATTATTAAATTTTAATTTATGCACTAAATAAAACAAAAAATGAAATTTTCATTTTCTTTGACTTTTTTCTTTTCTTCAAATTTATATATATTTTTTTTTATAATTTACCTTATTATAATACTCAAAAAAAAGAAAACAAAACGAAAAATGCAAATCAAAATGGTATTCTAATTTGCCATTAGCTTTATGTTCCAATGTTAAAACTATTTTTTTAAATATATACATATATATATATATATATATATATATACTATATACTAAATATGGGATATACATATATATTTTTGAAATTTTTGTATTATTGATTATTTTTTTTGGTGTAACTAGCGCAACAAATGTTTAACTATATATATATTTAGATTCTAAGTTTATAAATATGACATGCATAAGAGAAGTTCGAGAAGCGAGAAGAGCAGAAAAAAAGAGAGAATTTGAAGAAGAAGAAGAAGCATAGAAAGACGCGTTTACACAAGATCTATAAAAAAAATATAAACAAAATAAATTATTGAAAATGTTTCAAACCAAAAAAAAAACTTATAATTTGCTTTTATTTATTTCATACATATTTTATTTTTATGCCGAACGTTATTATTTGTATTTATTATTTATTTCAGTCAAGGATTTTTCCTTTCGAATATATATTCGTTCATCGATAAACATCGATGAGTGCCAATCGATAAACGTAGAGCTAGATAAACTGGAGCCAGAGCCACTAAAATTGACAGGTCCTTCAAGTATCGACATGTAAATATCCCGACCAGGATTCAATATCTGTTTGTATATAGAAATATAGAGTATTTAAATGTCGCCTTATGCTTGTTTCTTCTTTTCGCTAAGCACCGTTTTCTGCTTAATTTTGTTAATTATTTTTGCTGAAATTTAGTTTTTGATGTTGGTGGTTTTTTTGTTTTTCTTTGTTGGAAACTTGAAGTTGAGCTGTTGCTGCTAGTTCCAGAGAAATTACGTGCGTGTGTTTATATATGATTTTTTCGTCTTTTTGTTGTTGTTGATGTTGCTTGTGTTGTTGTTGTTGTTGTTGTTCTTGTTGTATCTTAAGCGGAACTCTGGAGTTAAGAGACCGAAAGATACGAAAATACGAAAATCGAGACGAAGGCAAATTGAAGCAAGGCGAATTTTAGCGACGCGCTCTTTGTCGCAACAAAACATGTGTACATCCATACATACATACATATATATATATATACATCATATATACATATATATATATATATATATATGTATGTGTGTGTGTGCATGTTTGGCAAGCACAACAAAGAATTCTTAGCTGAGACAGGATATGAGAAGTGCAATGAAATCGTTTTATATCTCAACTCTAATATTAAATGCCAAAATATTACATTTTATTTATAATTTACTTTTCAATAAATTTAGTTTTTCTATTCAATTATTATTTATTATGACTGACGTTAGTCGATATTTGTTATTGCTATTTAGTTGGACAATATATATATAGATATCTATATGCTTTATATGCTAGCAACATGTTGACATGTGAATTGCCTGCCACGCCTACTACTGCCCCTCCCCCATATATATATGGCGTTAACTATTCGTGGAAATTGGGGCGACATTCAATTGTCCCAGCAACAGCAACAGCAGCCAGAAAAGCATCTTTGTATCTCAGTATCTGGCAAATGACAAAAACAAAAAAATTCAAAGACAACGCCAGCAACATAACACTCACACATGTTGCCAGCTGCCTCTCTCTCTCTCTCTGTGTGTGTGTGCAGGAACAGCAGTAAATAGCCAAAATAAAAATGTATATACACACACACACACACACAGACGCTGAGTACCAGCGGCAGCACAGACAAAGTAGAAGAGACAAACGAAAAGTGCGCGCCTCAGCAAGCGGCAGCAGCAGCAGCAGCAGCAACAAGCGGCAAGCAGCGAATTGTCTCTCAAAGATACGCAAACGCAAACAACTGAAAAACGACGAAGCGACGCGACGCTCAATTTGAAGTTGAAGTTGTGCGTCTGCGCGACAGCAACAAGCAGCAGCAGCAGCACCAACAAGAACAACAACAGCAGCAGCAGCAGCAGCAACATCTCTGACTGTGGCTATGTCATCGTCGTCGTCGTCGTCGTCGTCGTTGTTATCGCTTGTACACAGCAAGAAAACTGCAAGCAAAGCTGCGCTAGTCGAGAGCGAATCCAGGTCTAGCTATCTCTCTCTCTCGCTCTCTCTCTCTCTCTCTCTCTCTCTCTCTCTCTCTGTCTATAGGAGAAGTTGGCATAGACTGCTGTATGTATATGCTATATATGCTTGATCAGCATCGAGTCGATTCTTGATTGCCTGCGGTGCGGCAAGTTTCTTTTTAAGTTGTTCGTTTGTCCTTTATCGATAAGAATCGTTTATCGCTTGGAGTAAACTCAATATTTTTCTTTATAAATGTTGCCAGTTTTTTGTTTCGTGCTGTGTAGCCATTTTCGGCAAAGATGTTGCTGCCGTGCTGAATTGCGTTCAGTGTCGTTTTGTGCCTGTGCATTTGATCGATTCGCTATTATCGATAAGCATCGATTACAACAGAGTCATACCAATTTTGAAGATTGAACTTTGGCTGTTGGAAAAGTTGTTAGCCTATATTTTGTAGGCAAAGATTTGAATATTTGCTTTAGAGTTGCCAATTCTTGCTGTGTACTCATTCTTCAATTTGATAAACGCCAGCTGAATTGCGTTCAGTGTAGTTTTGTGTCTGTGAATTTCTACTTGCTGCTGACGCTGCTTCTGCCCTTTGGCTGCTGTTGTTGTTGCCGCCGTTTGTTCTCGCTGTGCGTTTTTCTTACTTACGCGGTTTGTTTGTTGAACATCAAAACTGGTTTCCTGTACATATGCTCATCCAGCAACAACAACAACAACAACAGCAGCAGCAGCAGCAGCAACAACAACAACAACAACAACAACCATCTGTAATTTTAATTTTTCGGCAAAGCAGAGATTTCGATCGACGTCGCTGCCCAGGTAGAAATTGTGTGCCTTTGTATTGTTTGCTCACCTTGTGTGTGTGTGTGTGTGTGTGTCTACTGTCTTTAAGCTATCTACAAGATACACACACACACACACACACACACACACACACTCGCTCTCTTTCTCTCTCGCTCTCTCTCGCTCTCTCTCTCTCTTTGTCTGTTGTGTGTAATCCTTGCTGCCTCAGTTTATATTTTTGCTGTTTCTTTCGTCTTCTACTTATGTGAAGAAGAAGCAGCAGAAAAAGCAAAGTAAGAAAAAGAAGAGTAGAAAGGAGAGAAAGAAGAAGAAGCAGAACAACAACAACAACAACAACAGCCACATTAGCAGTTAACATGATTCATAGTTAATGCTGCCATGCACACATATATAAATATATATATAAATAAATATATATGTGTGTGGGTATGTGTGTATATGTGTATCTGCAGCTCCTTTCCTCACAATTTGCCGCATGCACACACACACACACACACACACGTATATATGGCATTTAGTTGGTTGTATAGAAATCGAGCCAGAAAAGAAATCCGCTGTCAAGGCTTTTATCTGTTATACACACACACACACATACAGACACACACACACACACATATACAGACACACACATACAGCACACACACACACACACCACGCTTGTGTGTGTGTATCTGTGCAAATATCTGTGGCATACATTCTCATAGAGCAGTCGCCGCATTTTCTGTTTCTGTTTCTGTTTCTGTTTCTGCCTTGTCTTTTGCTTCTGCTGCTGCTGCTGCTGCTTCTTCTTCCTCTGCTGCTTTTCACTTCTTTTGTGTGTTGTTGCATGATCGATGCGCAAATGCTGCCAGTAACAGGATCGCTTTTTAGCTGCTGCCCCAGTCCCAGTTGCTCAGTGGAATTTGTTGTTGTAGTTATAGCCAAGATCTGTCCGCTCCTCTTCAACTCCTCTCCTCCACTACTCCTCTCCTCCTCTCCACCTCTCCTCTCCTCCTCTACTCCTTCAATCGTATGCTCCTCTTCGCTGCCGCTTAACCACATGTTCTGCCTCAGTTCTCACCTCCTTCTGGCCACAGTTGAGTTCTTCTTGCCTTGCTTTTTTCGCTCCTTTGTGTTTTTTTGTTGTTGTTGTTGTTGTCTGCTGTTTGCTTTTGTTTGGGGGCAAGATTCCTTCCCTTTTCTGTGGCATAACTGTTTAACTGTTCTTTGTTCTCTTCGCGTTGCACAATAAAACCAAAAACACAAAACAGCAGTAATAAATAGATTGCAGTTGCAGTTGCAGTTGCAGTCGCAGTTGCAGTTGCAGTTGCAGTTGATATATTATATATAATATAATATTGTATATGGCTACCCCAATAGAAATTCTGTAGAAAGTAATTGCGACTCCATAAGCTATATACAAATATATATATTGATGATCCGCAGCAAAAGCTGAGACGATCCAGCCAATCTCAGTGACTAAAAGTGCTGGCGACTTCAAGTGTGGAAAATATCAGTTCTCGTTTACCATAAACAGTTCGAGTTTGTTTCACTTGATCGATAACTTGGACGCCTTAGCGAAAATCGATATAAATCGATGCAGAGCCAGCCATGCACAGTCTTTGCCCCAAATACAGCATTCTCATTTGCATAGATAAATAAATGTATCTTCCAATTTCTATAGATTCTGTGAGGAAATCTGCTGAAGATAGTCAGATAAATTTATTTGCAAATGGAAATGTCGGCTGGGGACGGCAACGTATATATATATATATATATATATATATATATATATATATTTATAAATATATTTAATTATATTTATAGATATATATAGATATGCTTACTGCCCTGACACTTGATTGACTGGTTTGATTAACCCATGTTGTGCCACACATTAGTCCAAATTAAGGGAAAAAGCAAAACAAACAAAAAACGACAGTAAAAAAGGTTAAAATTTGCCTAATTTGCTGAAAGGTTGCCAACAACAGCAACAACAGCAGCAACAGCAACAATAACAACAATATTCTTGACATCTAACACAAGAACTCAATCAAATTAGCTGCCAATGTGAATTGTGTCAACCCCTACACTCCACGGATCACACACCCCTGCCACCCCCTCCCGCCCCCAACAACCACTCCCACACATACCCGCTGCCCCCGCCACAAAAATATTTATTCCACGAAACTGTAAATTTTCTTTTCCATTTGACTTTTTGTTCGCTCGTTTTTTTTTGGTTTTTTTTTGGTTTTTTTTAATTATCAAACATTTGACAGCAGCATCCTGATGCTTATATTGTGTTGTCTATAAAGTGTAGATACACACACACACACACACACACAGCCTCGTTAAATGTTAACCTTTTTTTGTTGGAGTAAAAATCTTTGCGCGTTAGAAAAATCAACCCCCGAAATAACGTTAGATACTCATTTCTGATTTTTACAAAAAAAAAATAAAAGAAGCAACACACATATTGAATGCCAGCGAACAAATAGCAGCTAAAAGAGGAAGAGCATGTGGCATGGCGGCCATGCTGCATCATCATCATCATCAACAACAGCAGCAGCAGCAGCAACTTGAGTTTCGAATCTTGAGCATCTGCCAAATGCTGCCTCAAGTTGTCTCTTCTCTGTTTCTCTCTCTCTCTCTCTCTCCATCTCTCTCTCCATCTCTCCCCCTTTCAGCTCGCTGCTTCTCTCTGTCTTCCCCCTATTAACCTCAATCTGCTCGCACTGCAAATAATTTTAGCTGTAGTTCTCAGCTCTGCTACTTTTCTAGAGCTAAATTTCTTTGTCCTTAGCAACCGGGCCCGAAGCACATTGCAGCCAGCATCCATTCAAAAATTTTACATTTGGAAATTTCCGTTAATTTCCAAAAATCCATTCCATTATTCAATTAACATTTAACGAGTAAATCGAAAGAAGAAGAAAACTTTGTCACGCCGAAGATTACATTGCCAATCATCGATTAGCTGACTGAATCGAATAAGGATAAAAACGTGTTTGAAAAGTCTTCTGACTGTTTAGTTTCCGTCCAAGTTATGGTTGTAGATAGTTTTGATCCATGACAGAAATCTTTTGATCTTTTATTACAAAATAGAACCAACCCCTGCCACTGCCACTGCCCCTGCTCTAATTTCAATTAAGCTGAGAGTGTAGAGCATTCCTCAAAACCCGATCTTCTAGATATTTCTATATAAATCTATACAATCTTGATATCTCCGTAACCCTATATCATCGCTAATGACAAGCACATAAAAAACAAAGAGGCTGCAGCATTCTTGCAAATGTTTTTTACTTATTTATTTGTTTGTGTGTAGCACAACACACACATTTGTAATAATAAATTAGGATATAAACCTTTTGAATTATTGTTAATTATTTCAATTAATTCCAATGAAAGAACCACCCACAAATGCAAATGCAAAGGCAAATGCAAATGCCATCTATCTGTCTGTCTCGCTCGCTCGCTCATTCGGCTGGCAAACAAAAGACTGAGGCAACAAACTTGACGGGCGTCTCACATAAAACACAAAATTTAACAAACAAATAAGTAAAAAAAAAAACAAAAAATATATATTTATATATATATAAGGCGCTATCAGAGGCGTGTACATATATAATATATAATAATGTATACTGCTGCGGCTCAAAAAATAGAAACAAAGTCAAACAATCTGTCTTTGCTCGAAACTTTGTTTTTGCCATAAAGTTAAAGAATTCAAAACAATTCAATTATGAATTACTAGAACCATTTCTTGGTTTTCAGAATTAATTTGCGAATTCGAAATTCGAATCGGATATATATTTTTTATAATTAAAATGGAAATGCAGTTTCATTGACTGCTTGCTCGTTGTTTATTGATTTCTTACCAGACAATGTATTTCTTGTTTAATGTCCAAAGGTTCTTAGATCTTTGGAATGAATGATGCTTAAACCACTTGCTGAATGCACATCAGAGCAGATTGTAGCCAGAAAAAGATGTGCAGCCCTTGGGAAATATGATCAATTCCGGTTTGACAACCCAATCGGTATCACCACTGCCCATTAAGAAAATAGATCAATTTCGGTTTGAAAGTGCAGGAAAAGTGAAACAGAATTGATGCTATTTGGCTGGCCGGCACTGTATATGTGTACATGTATATGTGTATGTATGTATGTATGTATGTATGTACATACAGATGTGGCCAAGAAGGAGCGTCAAATGGCGCACAGCTGCGCCAAACAACATCTTGTTGCTGTTGCTGTTGTTGTTGTTGTTGTTGCTGAGAAATTGTTGCTACATTTTGTGCTTTTGTTGTTATTATTATTTCATGTGTGTCCTAATTCCAATTCCACAGAAATTTTGATCTCACAATCACAAACAGCCAACAAAAAAAAAATAAACTTTTGTTTTTTGTTGTTGTTTTGTTTTTTTGTATATATACAAAGTAAAGCGAAATAAATCTTAGAGCCGAGTGGCAAGCAGAACGAGTTGAAAATAAGAAGAAATAAGTTTAGGCTAATGTTTTGTGATGTTTTTGTAGTTGAGTGTTGTTGTTGTTGTTGCTGTTGCTGTCGGCGCTTTATCCGATTTTGTGCTACTTGTTGTTGCTGTTGTTGTGTTTTATGACGAGTTTCCGCTAATTGCTGATGCGCTGCAGATTAAATGAAACAACAACAACAGCAGCAACAACAGCAGCAGCAGCTGTGTTCAAGTTTAGAAAGCAAAATCAGCTCGAAACTCAACTTAGAAAATGACGTAGCTGGTAACAGCGATTTATATTAGCCATGTCAGCACATAGCCAGGATCTCAGCTACACTGCTCGAGCTCTAGCTGAGACATTAGGCAAGCAATGCACACACTCAAAACATGCTCGAGAACAGTGCTATGCCATCCCATATATTATCTATCTCATGTTGCTACTGCTACTGCTACTGACTACTAACAGACAAATAGCACAGCTAATAGAAGAAAGCTGAAATTATTGCTATTTCGAGCTGCTCAAATCTGTCATTTGCGAGAGCAAAAAGCGGTTTTTATTATGCTCTCTGCAGTTTTTGCCATTTACTTATTCTATTTCTATAGAGAGACAGGAGCTGCTCCTGCAGTTGATGAGCAGACAGAGCTGACACCAAAGCTTCTATTACTAATCCGTTAATCCTTTTCTTTTACGGATATAGGCTAACTGGGGATATATATATATATATATATATATATATATATATATATGGTTTTATCGATTTGCAGCCATCGATGTTGTCGGTTTCGTATCACTTTCTATACAGCAGCGATAACCTTTGAATGAGAGTCTCACGCATCATTTGAAGCTCGCCTGCTGGCACCACCCACATCTGCCCCCCCCCCCCCTCATCCTGTCACCGCAAGCAGGCTCTTCTTCACCTGTTTTACTGGTGTTAGGGTATGAGCCAGTCGGTATGAAATTCGTAGCTTAGTATTTTGTATTGTTCTTCAGTATTTGTATAATTTCACACGCCATATAAGACAGCGAGAGAGAGAGAGAGAGAGGGAGAGAGAGGTAGAGTGTGGCAGATTACAGGATGAACTGACGACGATTGCTGGCTTTGATCGTCACTGAAGCGTGGCATGCTTGTCAGTCAAACAATTACTTTTGCTCTACGCGACGACTCAGTTTGGGGCATGTTGTAAGGTGGAATGGTCCAGTCATTGTCTGGTTGACGAAGGGTATGCGCAAGTCGTTGACGTGTTCGCAGAGAAACCCTTTTTTACCGCTTACAGGCTATGACGGCGTCTTGCACACTGCGAGAAACCAGACGAATTGCAGTCAGTGCAGAAAGAAAGAAAATTTATCATAAATATTAAACATAAAATAATTCAGTTTTTGATCAAACAATCTTGGATTGCAGTATTCAATCAATCAATCATAGATATAACTAATGCAATCATAGAATAACGCATCAATCAATCAACCAAAAAGGAATAAAGAAATTAGAAATCGGGAAATTAGTTTGATTAGATTAAGGATCATTTGTTGTCAAAGTACTCAATTGTTTGCTGCAGTGTATGCCATGTTACACACACACACACACACACACACACACACACAAACCGAAGAAGGGGCGAACTGATTTAGAAAAGAAAAAATTCAAGGCGTATCGCCGTTGTTGTTGTTGTTGTTTTTTTGTATTTGCCGCTGCTTAGATTTTGTGGGCCATTTAACGCATTGAGAAAGAATGAGAAAAAACCACTAACCAAAAAAAAAAGAGCCGAGAATTATAGGAATTATAAGAATTACGCTGAAACTGAAGCTGAGCCCGAAGAGAAAGACATTTTACAGATATCAGATTATGGTGCTGCATTAGCCTAAGCTAATAATTCGAGCAGTGTATGTGTGTGTGTGTGTGTGTGTTGGTGTGTGCATGTGAGCATAATGAGCTATAATTGGATTAAAGATTTATTTATTGTTATATTTCATTTCGAACAACACCGATTTTTACCAGCCAGCTGCGAGAAATTGGGCACTACACTCGCAAAAAATATGTGGCGAGTCTCAATAAAATAAATAACTGAAATTTCGTTACTATTTCAATTGTTGCAATCTCAAAAGCAGACTAAACCAGATCTTATCACGTTTCAGGCATTAAGCATTACTGTTTTGGCTTATGCTTTAAGCCAATCAACGCAAATCGAATTTGTAATTTTATTTTGGTTTATTTTCCTTAAATTTATTACTCTGTAAGAAAAGCACAAAAAATGATTCATACGTTATTGGAGAAAATATTGAAGAGCAACTCGAACGAATGAATGACTGCATTTTGAGCAGTGTTTTTGAGTGTGAGAATCGAAAGTCGGATGAAGTCAAAAATTGGACGACGGACAACGGGGTTAACTTTGACTAATTAGCGGATCTGTCTGCCTCCCTCTATCTCTGAAATAATTATTGCCAAAATGAAAAAGACATTTGCATTAATCTTGGTACTCGCTTTTTTTCTTCTCTCATTTCTCTCTGGTTGCAGCCACAAGCAGTCGCAAGTCGCGTCAATATCAGTTGCAAAATCAACGGCAGTATCAATACCAAAACCCGAACCTAAACCTGAACCCGAACCTAAACCTGAACCAGCACCAGCAGCAGCACCAGCACCACCAGCAGCACCAGCAGCAGCACCAGCAGCAGCAGCAGCAACAGCAACAGATGAGGATGAGGAACTACAATGCCCAGAAACGGCTCAAAATTTAAAGCAAATTGTTTATTTCGGCAAAAGTCCGGGGCGACACAAAAGTCTAGTATTATAATTATACCAACTATCTAAATTACGTATGTATTGTACGATTTATGTATAGAATAGTTTTAATCTACACCAAAACCCTATTCCCCCAAAACCCAAAAATCCACCCCAACCCAACCCAACGCAACCAACCAACCAACTTTAAATGTGTGCCAGGAAGTTAAGCAAAAATGCTTCCAATCAATTCAATTCGGCAACGATTTTTTTTCAATTTTAAGCTCAACAAAAATTTATATAGTATTTAAGCACAAAAAACCCATTTAGCTGAGCAAAAGCAGGCAACTAGCACATGTACTAAATTGAATACAGCCTTTTTACAGCCTCTTTTAACGTGTATTTTATTTAGTACACATGAGAAACGGATCAAGCCACAAGTAATGCTTACATTTTTACCAAATTTAGTACACGTTTTTAGCACAAATACTTGTACTAAATACGTACTAATATCATGGGATTTATTACAACCTCAAATTTTGAAAAACCAAAACTGAGAATTGAGATTTGAGAATTGAGAACCGGGACAAAGTCAGAAATATGAGAAGGCAATAATGTGTTTGGTGTACTACGAATTTAGTACGTGTGCTAATTAAGCTACAGTAACCACAAACAGTGAGCAATATCAGCCAGCACAATTTATGTGTAGAAATAAAATAGTTGGTGTGAATGGAACACATACAAAAGTCAATAATAGCTAGAAATGCATTGTACATATAAAATGTGTATGTGTTATTAAATATGAATTCTAATTCATTTCGATTCGTATTTTTTTGTGTTTTTTTTTGGTTTTTTTTGTACGCAAGCAAAAAATATAAGTTTCGACATATACAACTACTACTTACGACATATACTTAAATATCAACATTGTGCATATCATTTTTTGGGCAAGTTAATACAATAATTAAGCGTAAATAGCAAAGGTTAATACTTAAAAACTAAAAACTAAAAAAAAAAAAAAACACGAAAAAAAACACTAAAAAGTACTAAGGAAAACTAAATAGCAAACAGCACAAGGCAATAAATTTAGTTCAATTGATTTCGATTGGAATTTTTATAATTTCAAACATATTTCAACTGTGCAATACAAACGAAAGAAGATAAAACTAATTTTAATATACAACTATATATATATATACAGATATACAATAATGTTTTTTTTATACACACACCTGTGTGTGTGTGTGCGTGTGTGCGTGTGTGTGTGTGTGTGTGTGTGTAGCAAGTGTAAGTGTAAGCGCAGCATTCCGATTACCTCAGATACAAATCAAGAAATGAGGAAACAATATTCACAAAGATATGGCAAGAAATTGAAACTGATGAAAACCTGCAAAACTGTAAAACTGTGGCTCAAACAACTACCTCGTTAACAATAACAAATAAACCAAATGCTGACAAGGATATATATCAACTATATATATATATATATATATATTTATATATATATATATATTATCACGAATACGTAAAATTTAAAAAACAAAAGCAAAAACAATTTATACGAATTGCAAACAAGTTAAATTAAATGTACATTAAATTTTAATTGTTTACATATATATATATATATATTATATATACTTATACACATATATATATATATACATATATATATTTAGCACAGCAGCCGCCCGCCACGCCCCGCCCCGCCCACACTTCCACGTTGTCATCGGTTTAAATTTGAATATTTACACAAAACAAACACATTTTGGCCAAAACACAATATTGTTGCACACATATGACAACAGGCGTGGCATCCACACGGGCGTGGCTGTGGCTGACTTAAGGCAAGGCGTGGCATTGCCGCCCACTAAATCCTTAAAAAAAAAACAAAACAAAACAAAACGAAACGAAAAAATGTTTTCTCATCCTTAAATGTAGTTGTAGTTGTGTATCTATTTCAACAACGAAAACTAATTGAAAATTATTATAAATAAAAGAAATTTTAAAAACAATTTAAAGAAAATAATTTAAGTTTTTTTTTTTGTCAATATGTTAAATTGCACTATATAAGAGCAAAAGGGCTGAAACGAAAAAAATGCCATTTTTTTCCCTCTTTCTTTTGTGAAGAATTAAGAAAAATTAAGAAAAATCTTTATATATATAAATGCATAAACAACATCAGGCATTCTCCTATTGTACCGGATTTTTTTTTTGTTTCAGTCCAGTCGTATAAAAAAGAAGAAGCTAAACATAGTTTTGTAGTATTTTTTGTTTGTTTTTTTTGAGTTTTCCTTTGGAACACGAAGCAATATACGTGAAACAGGCGAATTTTATGTTTCATTTTCTGCAATTGACTTTAAAGCGAAACATATTTAAATTATGTAGCAACTACATGTTAAATTTTAGCAATTAATTAAATGAACAAAGTAATATATATATATTTAAAAATAAAAAGAAAATGAAAATGACAGTGAAAGTGAAAGTGAAAAAGAAATGCAAATTCAAGCTAAGAAGTCAATCAGTTTTGAGAGCACCAAGTGAAAATGAGCAGAAAAAATATGAAAATGAAGAAAACAGTTAAGAATGAACCGTTATGCAGCTTCGGTAGTGCCGAAGAGAACCTTGCAAATATAAAGTAAATCAATTCTTTCAACAAGTTTTGTCCGATTATCAGCTACGCTGAGAGTTCAGTTTCAATAGTTGGGCATCGATGGAACTGGGTATTTTTTGTTATCTGGTTTAGTTCCGTTACTGTAAGGATTAAATCACAGGGACTAACCCCTGCCACATCACCCCACTTAACCACATATAGAGCTATATATACATAGTTACTAACGACAACAGATAACAATAACTAAATAATGACAAGGAAACGTGTACCTCTCAAAAACCTGGCTAAGGGCAATTCGAATTTAGGATTCCGATTTCAGCTTCTAGTCGGCGTGTGTGTGTGTGTGTGTGCGTGTGTGTGTGTGTCTGTGATTGAATGTGTGTGATTTGTACATTTTTACAGTCTCCAAATACAATATACAACAACATATACAGTAAACAATTCTTTGGTATCGCAGAGTTTCGAGGTGCACTCTAAAAGTTTTTAAGGAGCAAACAAAAAATTATGCAAAACAAAAACAAAAACAAAAACAAAAAAAACAAAACAAAAAAACAAAAATGAAAGAAACATTTCGCAAATATGTATATCAAATTTTCCTTAAACTATATAAATGTATTTCAAATAAATGGTAATGTGTAGTAAACGGCAAACAGCAATCCCAAATAATAAAAACAATGCAACAAATTAAAATTGGGGCAACATTCTCAACAGCAAACATGAATTTATGGCAAGGAACTTATATACCATAACAATTATATATACATACAAATTGAAACAAACATAAATATATATAATACCTATATATATATATAATACTTAAAGCCAGAAGTAAGCACGTCCAAGTGCTTACAAATCGAGAATGAGAACGAAACCGAGAACAGAGAAAGAGAATGATAAAAGAATGCAAATGAGAAAAATGATATAACAAAATTGACAAAACCAAAAAAAAATTTATATATATATAAAATAATATATATGAAAAAGAGAGAACCGATTTTTTTTGAGCCGAAATAAAGCATAAAACAATGTAAACTACAAAAGTAACACTTTTTTTTAATGGAATCTTTGGGTACAGACTTATCGCTAAGTCTTTAGTATTTGCAAAAACTATAACTAAAGACTTTTTTCTATGAAGCGATCAGCTTTAATTAAGTTTAATCCACAGTTATAAATAACGTGAAGAATCCCATCGAATTTCTCCAAGATGATACCTAGAAGAGCACAAGAGAAGCGGGAAAAATCCAAGGTAATGTTTTCTATTTTGCACTAAAAACTGAATCGATATTCCAGCACGAGCACTGTCTGGCTAAATCCAGGCAAACATATGTTTTTATAGATGGGGGAACTCTCATCTGAATACCTTTAATTGATATTACGTGATGGAAATGTTCAAATTCAGTGCTCAGATCAAATGAAAGTCGATTTTCTCCCTTTTGGGAATAGTAATTATGATGATAATAAAGTTAATGATGATGATGATGATGATGATTTTGAACTTGAAACACGCTTGCCACATTCATGAGTACATATGACTACAATCATTCATACGAATGCACTCAACACACACACACACACTCACACCCCGGCAGGCACTTGTATGCGCCTCAGGGGTGAGGCAACATGAGGAGCATAGGGACGGGGGGGCATCGGCATGGGCAGTGCCAGTGGCAAGGGCAAGGGCAAGGGCAAAAGCAAAAAAAAAAAAAGGCCGAGCCTCGGCGCAATCACGCAGACCGTGTCCAATTAAAAGGCGCCGTACATCATTTCGAGCGCAGCACCAGCAGAAAATTGGAAAATGGAAAATGGAAAAATCTACAGGTGGTGGCGACGACGACGACGACGTCGGCGACTTCTCAGATTTGAGTTTCCTGCATGGCATGCCAGGCGACAGAGAGAGAGAGGGAGAGAAAGAGAGTGAGAGTGGGAGAGGGAGGGAAAATAGTTAAACAGACGGCATTTGCATTGTCAGCTAAACAGGTTGCGCTCACACATATATATATATATATATATATATAGGTTTCTGCATGATAGAGATAGAGAGTATCTATCTCTCTCTCTCCCTCTCAAAAAGAACGCAGCTGCTGTTACAATTTTGGCTGTTTAAAAGCTGAAAATCCAGCTGTTTCAAAATGAAACTAGATAATTTGACAGTTGTATGTGAATGACGGATCAAGCATACATTTATATCAGCCCGATTTATAATATTCTTCACTTAAAATTTGCAATTTTTAAAAACTGTTCTATTTAAGTGAAAATAAATGATTTAAATTTCAGTCTATATTTCATTAAGTCTTTTACAGTTTACAATACAGTTTGCTAGTCTTTGTCTTTGCTTGATATCGGATAGATCAATTAATGAGCTGTATTCCCCAGTCCAGATGGACTTTATAATGGTTTTGAAACTTCAGCAAGATTTGATGCCAAGTAAAAACAGCATTTTTTCGAAATTACAAATATTTTGTGGGCTTCGCGATCGGCTACTCCAAAGTTACAATAATTGTTTGTTGTCTATATCACTGATCTGTTGGCAGGACACTGTAGACTAAGCAGTGATATATGGCTAAACTAAAGTCTGTCAACTGTGTAATATTGGGAAAGAATACAGAAAGCATCTTAGAGCAGAAAACGTGCACTTCTAAACTCAGAAGACATGGAAACCCTCAACCCAAGAAAGATTCTCCAATTCGTGCAGGAATTGGGGTTGACTCAGAAGAAGGGGGAATAGATTGCAATAATATAATAATAATAATAATAATAATAATAATAATAATAATAATAATCAGCATAATTTTGCCATTTTTACTAGCAGTTTTCTTTTCAAGCTAAATGTGGCATTTTTGATGCGGCAACACTGGTGCAGCAAGGACAGCAAGGCAGCGATCGCTTTTGTTGTTGTTGTTGTTGCTGTTGCTGTTTATATTATTTCTGTTCTTCTTCTCTTGTGTTATTTTTCAATTTCGTTTCTAAGTGTTCCACTCTCTCTCGCTCTCGCTCTCTCTCTCTCTCCTTCTCCCTGTCCCTCTCTCTTTCGTTGCCTTCCCCCTGCCGTTTTTCTATGTCAAATTATTGTAATTTATTATTGCATGCCAAGTTAATGAGTCCTGTGTGCGTGCTCTCTCTCTCTCCCTCTCTCTCTCTCTTTCTCACTCTGACTCTCTCATGGCTGTCTCATGGCCAACTGCTGCACGAACAATGAAAATCGAAAATTGTTGTTTGAAAACCCAAAGGAGCGGGAGAAGAAGAAGAAGAAGAAGAAGAAGCAGAAGCAGAACAAAGATATTTCAGTGCACACCTTCCTGCATTAGTAATCCAGTGGAAAATCAAGAAAAATAATGCGTCAAGCGACAGTCAGGTAGAAAAAAACTGTTCAATGTTCATTTTCTTTCGATTGCCTTTTCTCGCGACTACCACTGTATGTGTGTATGTGTGTGTGTGTGTGTGTGTGTGTGCGTCTGCTTTGATTGAGCAAAGTTGTTTTCCGATTGCGCTCGCCTACGAAATAGAAAGCTAATTAAATTGAGGTTGGTCAAGGAAGAGAACGAAGATCAAACGAAAAAAAAACAAAGAAAAATCAATGCAAGTACAGTGGTAACTGGCGAGCCGAACTGGCATTTACACAAATTATAATCGTCATTTGTGATTCATGTCTTATCTTGAATTCCTTTACAAAAAGAGAGAGTGAAATTTGACTGCGTTGCTAATGCTAATTATGCATTTTCAATCTTTATCTTGTTAACAACATCAAATCGCATTCACGTTGTTTCAATAACTGTGGCTGAAAATGGCTTCAAGTGACGAACAATCGCTAAAGTTTATAGCAGAAAGCTTTTGACATATTGCAGATCTTCATTTGCCATTCGTCTCCACTCTCCCGCTAAAACTCTCACATTCGTCAGCTAATTGAACTGGCCGCCAGGGGGCGCTTATTGGGAGGCATATGTTCGTATTTACCTCCCCTGGCTCCTCTTCAACAGCCACCCGTTCAGGGAAAACCATCCGTTGAAAGGGAAAACCTTTTAAAGCGCTTTGCGCTGTAAGCAGCGCCTAAAAGCAGCTTACACTTACACTTACCCACACACACACACACTCACACACACACACGCAGTTGGCAAACAACGCAAAACGGATGAAAAATTTTTGCATAGCAAAACGGCAAAATCAAAAGCAAAAACGCAGATGCCCCAGAGAGAAGTTGTATTTTTTTCGTTTCTTTTTTGTCTTGCCCTTTCGTTGAATACAGCGCCCCGAGGCAAGAAGCTTGATATGCCGCCCCCAGCCCACCACGCCCCTCTCTAGACGCCCTGACTTCAGCATATAATCACATAACTTTTCATTGTGCGTGTAATTCGTGTGTGTGTGTGTGTGTGTGTGTGTCTCTGTCTATGTGTGTGTCTGTGTGTGTGTGTGTGTGTGTGTGTGTGTGTGTGTGTGTGTGCATGTAACAATTGTTATGTGTGGGTGTGAAAACTACTAGAATTTGATTACAAAAAAAAAAACGTCGACGTTTTTTGCTGCCGCGTAGAAATTGGTATAGATTTAGTAGACATGAGAAATGCGCTGCAAGTAAGTAATGATCTCATTCATTATATAACAGCAGCTTACTTTCTCTACACCGGACATTCTCTCCACTGCACTTTACTACCTATGTGCATCGCAGATGTATGTAAGTGTAGAGTGGAGACAAACCAACAAACAATCTCCTTCAGGCTCTCTCTCTACAATACTCAACTCAACTCTACACCACATCGCATCTGGTCGTCAACTTTACATTTACACAACTCGTCAGTGCTATGAAAAGTCTCCACTCAGCTTTGCACTACACCTGATTTGGCCTTAAATTCGTTTGAGGCCTAATTTACACTTGAACACTACTCGATATAACTCTACACTACTCTCCGAATGCAGTAGACAACATCAGCTTTGCCTCCCCCCCCCCACCACACTGCCCTTGACCAATTGATCACACAAATGACCATTGCTCAACCATGATTTATGCCCATCTTCGAGTGTAGAGTGAAACAACAACAACAACAACAACGATAACAACAAGAAGTGGAATCGCATATTGATCCAATACAATAGTATATGTAAATTTTTCAAAGATTAAATATATTTACATACATCTACACAATAAGACCTTGAAAGCGGCTTAGTCGAGCGCCGCCCAACCCCACCCCCAACCCCAACTCTCCATCCACTGTCAGCGACAGGCAGAGAGTCCACATCCTGCTTGCCTCATGCTGTGCATGTGTGTGTGTCTGTGTGTCTGTGTGTGTGTGTGTGTGTGTGTCCAGGAACTCTGCTTCTGTTTGAATAAAACGCATTTTTCAAACCATGAGCTAAAAATGCCAATGTTGGCATAAATATGTGTGTGTGTGTAGATGTGTGTGTGTGTGCATGAATAATGTACATATGTGTATGTATATATATATATATATATATGTAAACAAATACAATTTACATATGGACATGCGTGTGTGTGTATGTGTGTCTCTGTCTAAGTGTGTGTGTGTGTGTTATGTGCTGTCGCTGAAGGCGTTTTGGGCAGTTGGCAAACAGAAGCTGTTTTGGCGAGAGCCCGAGGGCTCAGTGCCAGTCAAACGCCTACCCTCCTCCCCCTCCCCTCCCCATTCTACCAATCTTACCCCTCTCCATGCCACAACTACCCCACTCACTACCTGCTATGAAAAGCCCCCAACCCTAGGCCAATATTGAAACTTTCAACTATACACACTCACCCATACGCCTTACGGATATAGTACAGTGCTCTCCCGATTTGATGTTCATATACGTGATATATTTCTATATTCTTGATCAGCATCAATATTCGAATCGATTTACTTTTAAATCCAAATTGGCGCAACTTCAAATCTATTCTTATTTTGAATGTCTTGTGTCGATTTGGTTGAGTTCTCCTCTTCTGTTGTAAGTAGCAATTTGCGAGAAAGCACTGTACTCTCAAAATTTGTGTGTGGACCACTTTCATTTTTCACCCACACACACACACACACACACAGCACATCAGCACACACACACACAAGTCGTGGCCAACTGCCTGGCTGGCTGGGCTGGCTGGCTGGGCTGGCTGGCTGGCTGGCCTCATGGTCGAGACGATAAAAAAGCTTAGGCTTATGCTTTCGCACATTTTAAGCCAACCCACCACTGCCCACTCTTCAGTACGACCAAAGCCACCCACAGCTGCAGAGGAGCATAAGGAAAGTCTACTGCAAAGCATGCGTAATTTTCAAGGGGTGCAGGCGATGGGGGAATCTCCGTTCGAAGGGGGTAGGCAAGTAGTACATATACATAAATATACATGCACAGTTTACATACATGGCGGGGAGCACATGTGTCCATGACGTACCCATCGCACCCATCCATATCGCCATCCACCTCCACCTTTGGCACAGCCTGCGGCTAAGCTGTCCAGCAAAGAATTGCGTTTTGATTTTGCATTGGACGACTTGTGCCCGAAAATACAATTTATTCGCTATTTGAAATGTAACGCACGCGTGTGTGTGTGTGTGTGTGTGAGTGTGAGTGTGTGTGTGTGTGTGTGTGTGTGTAGCTGATTTGATTTCAAGTTAAATATATACATATATATTCAAATACATACATGTATTATTTTAAGCAATCAATTTTAAGCTTTAAGTTTTGTTGGTCTAAAAAGAGGCCATAAATAACGGCCAACATCTTAGCCAAATTCACTGGGCAAATTTTAATACTCTGTACATACATACATTTAAAGGGTGTTTGTATTTAAAAATACATGTTTGGTAATTAATCGTTTAGCTGAGCAACACGTTTTGCCTTTGACCCCGCTGGGCTTTGTTTGTTTGCGATTTATCAAACTAGAAGGGTTCTTTACCAAATCAATCGTTCAAAATTGGCGCGCTGAAGCCAGAACATATGCTCGTAGCGCTGCCAACTACATTTATGTTAGCAGTGCTGCCAATAAACCATGTGTTGCCAATCTAAGCTCGTACGTGTGCTACTTATCGATAAGCTGCACAATTCAAAGTTGGCGCGCTGCAGCCAAAACAAATCAAATGTGAGCAGCGCTGCCAACTTGCGCATAAGCCAGTGCTATTTATCGATAAGTGTTGGCTTGTTTCGCGATGACGGCATTTACCTCAGCGCAAACTAAACCAAAATAATAATAATAATAATAAATAGACTAATATGCTTCATTTAGCTCGGCATTTCACACTTTGGAAATGAATCCTTTAAAATAGAAAATACAGTCAACTATTCAATTGAACTAGTTCCATTATCGATACACAGCTCGCATGAAGTGTCAAACAAAGTTCGAATAAAAAGCCGCGCTGCAAACAAAAGAGCAAACCTCGAATATATTTGTGCAATTTATAAAATTAATAAATATATAAATCGTGTGAACACAATGTCCACGCTACAAGCTCACGACAGTGGCAGCACAAGCCACAACAGCAACAACAACAACATCAGCGGCAGCAACAACAACAACAACCAGAATGGCGACTCAGCGTTGCCGCAACAGGATGCGGCACTGACGCAAGCAATTAGCTATGTGCGCGAGTTCAGCATCCAGGTGAAGGCCTATCAACAGCTCAAATCGGAGGAGTCCCTGCTGCACCTGCAGCGCAGTATTGCGCTGCTCGGCACAAAAGTGCCGCCGCATTGTTATGCTGCCGGCAATTTGGAGCTGGCTAAATTCTTTGTGGAGCTGCACGCGCTGATGAGCGGCCTGGACGATGGCGATGGCGATGCAATGTGGAGCTGTGTGTCGCTGCTGCAGCACTGTAGCCGCAACTTGGAGGCACGCACCGCCATTGTGCAGCAACATTGCTTTGTGCCCCTGCTGAGCTATCTGCTGAAGCGGACAACGCGCGAGGAACGTGTGCAGCGCTTGCTGCTCCTGCTCCAAGATCTCACGTATGGCATACGCATCGGCTGGGAGGAGCCGTATCTGGTGGTGCTGCTCGAGCAGCTCGTCGAGCTCGTGCACAGCGCCGACGACGACGACGACGAGGAGGCTGACGATCCCAATTTGAGGCGGGCAAAGCTGGCGCTCTCGATTCTGGTCAATGTGTGCTACAAGAACTTTGTGGTGCTCTTCCTCTTTCTGCGCAGCGTGAACATCTCCAGTTTCAGTCGCCGCATCCAAAACTATGGCCTGCTGGCGTACAAGATGCTCATCATTCTGTCCGAGGATGTGCATAGCTTGGAGCAGCGGGAGCTGCACACATTTCTGCGCACCGCCTTTGCCGGTATCGAGGATTGCCTGAGGCAGTGGGATGTGCCACAGCTGCGGCACATTGTCGATCTGCTGCTGGATGCCCAATGCCATGCGGGACTGGAGCGTGCCATGCTCAGCTATGGTCACTACTGCGAGGATATCGAACGGTTGCTGAACGTAAGTAACCTCCTCCTCTTCCTCCGGCCAATCCCCCATCCATTCACGAAGGAAACTTGTTCCTTTGCAGCAAATTGATTCACGCCACGAGATGGATGACGCCACTGAGGATGTGCGCAAGCATCAGCAGTGCTGCATGCAGTTAATCTTCAAGCTGATCACGCATGTGCTGCAGCTGTCGGACACCCACAATGCGATTAGCTTAGACGCAATCACGCCGAGACTATATGAGCTCCTCTGCGACTGGCTGGAGTCCGATTTGTGCGGCGTGGCTGCCATCGAACTGATGTCGTCGCTGCTGCAACGCGGCAAGCAGTCGGCTGTCGCCCAGCTGATCGCACGCGATGCCAACGCCAACGTCTTCAAGTTGGTCAGCAGCGCCGAACGCAGCGAGACGAAGCCGATCCAAGTGACGGCCATACTCCGATTGCTGGTCAGCCTGCTGCGCGATCCGAAAACGGAGAAACTGGTCCTATCCAAAATATCCGAGTCGTATTTCGATAAGATACTAGCCGCACCGCTTGCATTGCTGCCCCAGATGCTCAGCAGTCAGACGCTCGCCGCCGCCGAAGTGGAGAAGGTCGTCTACTGCCTACTGCTGCTGCTCAACTTTGCCAGCATCGCGAAGAAGGCCTATCTGGACAAGTGCTGCGCCCTGCTCGATCTGCCCCAGCTGCAATACGCCCTAGCCCGCGCCATGCTCAGCGGCAACGAGCAGCTAGTCGCCGCCATGCTCCAAATAGCACAATTCGAACAGTTTCCCAAGGCAGCCGTTGCAAAGGTAACCTCCTCCTCATCTCTGTCTATCTATTAAAAAGGCAGCAAATGCGAGCCCATAAACCATATATATATATATATATATTCCAGATCAGCATCAATTGTCTGTCTGTCTGATCAAGTTTCTCCCTGATAACTGCGCCCGTTTCGCGACGATCGATACAAATCGATTTCCGATAGCAATAAGAACACACAACTGTAAAGATAGAGCCTGTCAATCGATATATGATCATTTAGCCAGATGTATTATTGATCAATTGTAAATACTTCAGTAGGACCAGAGACTATAAGAGCTACAAAATACAACTTGTCGTAGACCACCAGTTGCGTTTATTTCATTTGATCGATAACAAATCGATAGCTGATGGCAAAAAATACACATTTATTAAGATATAGTCTTGCACTTGTTGTAATAATATAAATGAAACGCAGACTTTGTTAACCGAAACCAATTTTCAAATTAAACAGGCAACAACAGAGTATCTCCTAGTCGTGCTCGCCCAACTGGAGCATTCTTACTTATCATCTTATATACTACGTACTGCTATATACCCATGGATAATCCTATCCAGGTCTAAAGATCTTAAAGGTTATCGAATATGATTGGCCGATTCTTATTTCATATTGATGATTTTCGAGCGCATTTTTGTCTAGTCTTCTTTGCGCAGCATTCTTAAAATTTGCGCCATTGTCTGGTTCTGATGATGATTAGCTGATTGGAAAGGTTAAGTTACTTTTTAGGCAGCCACTTGTATCCACATGGGACTACTAAATCCATCTCTTCTCATTTACGCTTGCAGTACGTGTCCAAAATAAGCAACAATACAATTGCCACACCGAGCAGCAACATCGAGTCGGATCCGTCGGAACAGTGGCGCAATTTGAGCGCCATTCTGAAGGGTCATCACACGTTCATCGACAAGGAGCTGGGACAGCGGGTGAATGCCTTGATTGAGAGCATTGGGGCAACGCTGGAAAGGAATGAGCTGCAGGCGCTGCCTGTGTCACAGGTGATCGAGTTGTACAATCATCGGATCGATAGCCTCGGCTGTCAGTTGCATCAAATGGAACAGCGGCTGGAGCAGGCCAGCGTTCAGCTGACCAAGAGCAGCCAGCTGACCCATGTGCAGAGTGCCCAACTCGAAAGCTTCCAGAGCAGCAACTTTGAGCTGCTCATCAGCCAGGAGCGGTGCGTAAATATATTCAAATTTCGTGAGACATTTTTTAATCAATCGATATCGATATTGAGCAGGCTGCAGACACAGTGCAAGGATCTCAAGGCGCAGGCGGGGCAGCTGAAAACGAATCTGAGCGATTTGCTCAAGCGTTGGTCGGAAACATCGGATCAGCTGCAGGCCACCGAACGCCGTCTCGCCGTCAAACAATCGGAGATTGGCCATCTGCAAGAGGAGAACGAGGAGCTGCGCAGCAATCTGAGCGCCAAAAGCGAGGAGCTATCGAAACTGGAAGCGCTTAGCAAGGACAATGTAAGCCACATTCGAAATCAAAAATCAATTCAGACCTATCAGACTCACCAATACATATGCATATTCGTTTCTCTCAGTGCAAACGCATCGATAAGCTGAAGAAAACGGTGATTGCCTATGAGCAGGACATCAAGGAGAAGGTGCGCACCATTGAGGAGCGCACCGTTGAGCTGGCCAAAACACACAAGGCGCTCGAGGAGCAGCGGGAGGGGCGCAAAAAGTGCGAGGATCTCGTCAGTGTGCTGGAAACGCAACTGCAGCAGAAGAAGGAGCAGATCGAACATCTCGAAATGGAGCAAAAGGAAACGGAAGATTTGCGCAAAACAATCATGAGCCTCATGGAAAGCAAAAAGCCGAAACGTAAACCTTAATTCAAAATTGATTTCTTCTTTTTTTTTTATTTGTACATATCGACAATTACAATTAGTTATTTATAGTTTATCAGAAGTATTACAATTCCGCTCTCGAAAATGATTTCAATTTGCATTTGTATTTGCGTCATACAACCTCGAACAGTCTCCTTCGTTTGCCAACAGATGGCGCTTTGCATGTTAGAGATTTTTCAATAAGCCATGTTAAATGTATTCAAAGTAAAATTTAAAAATAATAATAATGCACTCACACGCAGCAGCAGCAGCAGCAGCAGCAGCAGCAACAACGTAAATAATGCTCCAACAAATAAATCATTTGTTAATCACTTTACACAGAACCATTTCATTTCACCTTGCATTTTGTGGAGAGAGTGGAGTGCATATAAAACTCTCTTTTTCTGTGATGGTTTATTGCTTGTCAAAGTCACCCTCACCCTTTGGAGTTAAAGATCAGAGTTTGGTTTGTGTTTTATATATAGATATACATACATATATATATATCTATATGTATATACATTTTATTTGCAAATTGCACTAACAAGCATTAACTAAACAATACAATGCAATTGATGTTGTTCGGTGTTTGTTGTGCAGTTAAATGATACAATTCCATTACAAATACCAATTTAACCGAATGTAAAAAAATATATATAGAGAAAAATAAATGGATGTTCGATAGATAATATATATTTTATATATATATATTAAATTCAAATTACAAAACTTTGCATATACATGGGCGAGGGGGAATCGTATGCGTATGTGTATGTGTGTGTGTGTGCGTGTGTAAATTTACTAAATGTTTGCTAAATAGTTTAAACTGATTATTGCTTAATTAACTAACACCAGCTCTGCGACTTAAAAAAAATAAAACTCGTAAAAAGATCAAATCAGGAAATTATATAAAATAGAGAAAATATTACAAGTCATACAAAACAAAACAAAAAACAGGAATGAATGCTATTCAATCGTTATATATATATATATATATATATATATATATATATATACATTCGGGCAGGAGAAGAAGACAAAGGGAAAGGTGAAAGCAGTTTGAGGGAAGTTCATGTTGAGTTTTTATGAACACCAACAGCAAATGTGATAGGAACTAATGACTAAAAGCTAAGCGCTATGACACTAAATATATTCATTTGTTTGGGTAAAGGTATCAAAAGTTCCACTTGTTGTGTGTGTGTGTGTGTGTGTATTGGCTGAGGGGAAGATGGAGATTGTGAAGGACGCGTGGGATGGGAGGTAGGGAAACGGTATGTGTGCGTTGTGCTCGGGTTTGTTCGTGTGTTTTTACGATCCAAAGTGCTCCTTGTCCTGATCGATGGTGGCAAATTCATATTTGCCACGCCCATCGAACTGTAAATAGTAATCGTGGTGCACCCAAAGCGACTTGCGATGCGATACGGTAAATAGCGTAATGCCCGCCTCCCGACAATAACTGTACATCTTGCCCTCAACATCAACGGATACGGCACTGGTGCACTCATCAAGAATCGCAAACTGCGGCTTGTGATAGAAGAGACGGGCCATCGCAATGCGCTGCTTCTCGCCGCCGGACAGCACATCGATCCAATCCTCGATGGCATCGAGTCCATTCTCCCGCTGCTCCAGATACGTTAGCTGCACAATGTCCAAGAAGTGCAAGAGATCCTCATCCGATTTGCCCAAGCGACGCATATCGTCGCGTGTATGCGGATAAATAATCTGACAGAGAGACAGAGAGAGAGAGAGAGAGACAGAGAGATATCAATATGTGAGTGAGCGAGAGCATAACTTAAAGTTAGAGACTTAAACATTGGATTGGTTCTTGTAGAAGACGTAAGTACAGCAATAGTTAAGAGAGGAAAGCACAAGAGAGATATAGAGAGAGAGAGACAAGATGTAAGTACAACAATAGACTGTAGACAGAGAGAGAGAGAGAGCTAGAATAAGTAGAAGATATACCATCTCTCTCTCTCCCTCTAGCACATGTTTAAAGAATTGGATTCATCTTGTAAAAGACCTGAACACATCAATAGACATAGTCAAATATGATTCGATAAGCTTTTAAATGCCAGTTAACGAATTAGAAAGAGACAGAGAGAGAGAGAGAAGTTCACAATGCAAAATACAGTTGAAAGTTTACTTAAAGCTTTCATATAACTTTGAACAATTTTGAGCAACTTTGCCAGATAAATGCGATCAGCTGCCAGATAATCGGAACTGCCAGAGAGATGTGGCAACGTTGCCAGTCGTATGTTAAACACCTAAGCTAAGCATTCTGACATCAATTTGAATGGCAAATTGAATGCAGAACAGAAAATACAAATTTTACAAAGTTGCAGTTCAAAAATTATATACAACTAGATATGGTCTGGATTATATGTAGATATATATTCAAATGCTTGTTATATTTACTAGAATGAAACGAAAGAAAGTTGCAGAAAAACCAACAATTCTCTCACTCTCTCTCTGGGAAATCCATTTGTAAGCCAATCAATATTAATTATTTTCATATTACAACAAATAATTGAACAAATGTTGAGAGTTACCAGATGGTGTAAACAAACTAGCCAGCCTATTGCCACAAAGAATTCAAATATACGGCAGGACTGGCAGCACTGGCAGCATGTGTAAATCGGCCCTCATCAGCTTGAGACTTACCTGATCCCGCAGGCTGCCAAGCGTCATGTACGGACGCTGTGGAATGTAGAAGAGTTTTCCACGCGATGGTTTCGTCACCTTGCCACCCCAGGTGGGCCACAGTTCGCCCAGGATGCGAAACAGTGAGGACTTGCCACAGCCATTGGGACCGCAGACGAGAACATTGGTGCCCGATCTAACCACGAAACAATAGACATAGATATAGATAGATATAGAGAGGCAAGCTGGTGAGCTTGACTTACTTCACTTCAAAGGTCAGCTCCCGGAGCAGCACATCGCCATTGGGCGTGACCAGTGGCACCGCCTCGAACCGTATAATATTGTCCTCGAAGCACATGATGCCCTTGTTGGGACCAAAGTTATTTGGCGTTGAAGTGGACCCGTCACCATTATGCGCAATGCTATTCCCATTGACCATGGTGCGCTCGTAGGTGCCCTTATTGAGATCACCCAGCACCTTGATCAGCTCCGTCATGCGTGCCGTAAAGCCGGCCAGGCGTGACATCTCCCTGCCAGCCAATACCAGACGACCAATGGCCTCCGCCAGCTTGATCAGCATCCGTCCGTATGTGTAATAGGCCTGCAGACGCTGTCCGCTCTTCTCGCCGGACAGCAGAGGATGATTCTCCGTGAAGAAGGGTATCGACACCGCATAGAAGCCAACAATCGATGCAAAGTCTGCAAGCCAAAAAAACCAATCGAAACAAATCAATAGCCATAAGCCATATGCCATATGCCAAGAGATTCATTCAAGTGTGCTCACTCACATTTGCCAATGATGTTGTCGATGATGCCCATGCTGACGCGGAACTGGAGGAACTTGCGGAGATGCGAACGCAGCTTGGAGAAGCTGGCGAGCAGCGTAAGCTTCTCCCGGACATTGCCCTGATAGAAGGCGACCTCCTCCGAGTTGGTGATCAGCCTGCTATTCACATAGCGGAACTCGCCCTCCAGCTTCTGCTCCTCGACGGTCAGGCGACCGGTGGGACGACGGAGTCGTGTCAGAAATATGCCAGCAAACAGCAGATAGAGCATCAGTATGGATGGCGTTTTGCCACCCAGGTTCACAGTTAACCGATACACATAGATGAATATGTCCAGCACCGGTTTACTGATGTTCGAATACAGATCCGTTGCGCTCTCACAGAACTTATCAATGTCTGTTGTCAGCAGCTGATCGGCGTTCGCTATCCGATTATCCAGATTGGACATTTTATAGTATGTGTAGCCACTGCAAGTGAATCAGATTATACATATCAGTCTACATATCACTTAGAAGTATACATTTTGAAGCTCAAAACAATTCAATACGACTCTTATCGAAAAGAGACTCAATGGAAGGAGATACATAATAAAACTAAAGTCTACACGCATTGACAGCTATAAATGTATATCCTAGATGGGATCCAACGTAGAATAAACAAAATTGTAGACATACTCAAGCAGTAGCAGTTGCTGGCTGCTATTTCTGCTATTACAGAGCGAAAGAGTATTCAATTTAGTTTTCTGCTATTGAGCAGAGCAATATTTCTATTTGCTGCTACGGAATAGCAAAGGTGCCTCGTTCAGAAGTACTCTGGACTCTAGCAGTCCGATGGATTCGTAATGATGAGCGTAATCGTTGATCGTTGGGCACAAGTTGAGCAAATCTTTTCAGCATTTTACCCAAGCAGAACATGAAGAGGGCTTCAACTCACTTGAGGTACTGATTGTACAGATGATGCGTTAGGTTTGTGCGAAAACGCAGCTTCAGCTCGCCGAGACTCCACTTGAGGATATTGGTAACCACCGAGATCTGACGAAAATGGACGAAATAAGTTTCGAAATTCTATAGAAATGGGGAGCATACGTACCGCTGGCAATGCGGCCAGATATTTGAGTAGTGCTGACTTAAACTTGGCCCGATTCATATGTATAATGGTGCTCTCGACAACTGTTGCATTCTGTATCATCCATATATCGCTGACAGATCGACCGATCAAGGCGCCCGCAATTACCATCAGCAGACCCGTTTCAATGCACCAGAATCTGGGTATGAGTATAGCTGTCACAAAAAGATTAGATATATTTAATATGCTCACATATCCCCATCTATATATATATATATATATATATATATCAACTTGAATACTCACGTAGCAGCTGTCGCAGCTGTTTGAAGAATATTGCATTCACGTGAGCCTTGTTCGACTTTTTATCCTTCTTCTCCGAGATGGTATACTGAATTTTGTCCTCATAGCTCGATTTTCTGCAAAAATGTAATCAATTTTTAAGGATTAGTAAACGATTTGAATTCATTTCAGTTTATACAAGTATTTTCAAATACTTTTCATAATCCTTAATGTTTAACCGATCTCTTAACAGGCTGCACGTATCCTCCACAATTTTGAAGCTGGACTACAATTCATTAAATTTCTCGTAACTTTAAAGATTGATAAATAGAAAAATGATTTGTTTTGTGGCACCTGTTATATCAGAGTATTTCACAGTCGGCCAAGCACAATTGTAACGTTCTCCTTATCCATCAGCTGCTTAAGCTAATTTCAAGTGAAATTGCGTATTAATAATATTTTGTAACGTGCAAAGTTCGAAATTATTACAGAGACCGGTTCATTAGCGCCGCACACTAAATAATTATGCAAATGAGCCTTTTCGACCCGAGAGCCAAGATTAAATCTCAACTAATTGAGATTGGTTACAAAAATAGTACATTGTTAATAATAATATGAATATGCAATTGTGATAGGAGCCCTGCTCTTCATACTTAATATATAGCCAAATATAATAAATAACAAATAACAATTAGCAATCAGTCTGCTGTATATTTAACAACAGGGTATGTGCAAGTCGAGCTAGTTTGTTTACCAAAGGTTACACATCGGCATGAGTATTTCTTGGCCAGGGTACCATTCAAAATAGCTCCAAAATAATGATGCGAAAGTATGTTACAGGCAGCAGGAAACATATCGAGCCCCATAAGGTATATAGTGTATATATTCGTGATCAGCATCGCTAGCCGAGTCACTCAGTGACTATTAATGAGCTAGATACTTTAAATGTTGAATGTCGTATCGTCATTATTGTATCCCAGATACATTCACATATATACACCCAAGTAACTGGATCGAGATCGACTATAATTATATTCCGCAACAAGGTTTTCGAATTAATGCTGTGATTCCTTATTGAGCACGTTTTTGCCAATTTGCCAATCTCTTCTTTACTTTCATTTGCATCTCAAAATATATTTGAAATATTTTTCAATTTTCTTTTCGCTATCGATAAATGTTGAATCATTTTAATACGGTGGCAAGATTAGGTGGCAATCTGGCAATCTTCAATGTGCCAGGCTTGCCGGACTTGTTGCACATATCGAATTAGTTTTGAAGTCAGCTAACCCAGCGTATCTAATTGCACTGCCAGTTGCCTCACAAAATTACTGATTCGACGTTCATTTTACAACTACGTGCAATCGTGCAACTCTGGACAAGTAGCTATATACATATTTGTATCTAAAAATAAAATTAGATAGGTCTATTTGCAGTCGCCCAAGGTTGCTTATTCAATTTGAATGCATGTGGAAGGCAGACAGACAGGTAGGCAGGCAAAAGAAGTGGGTATATTGGAGTTCTACAAAAGTCTACGTATAAAATATGTACATATATATAAATATATATTAATGAACAGCAGCAACAGCTGATGCGATGTAGCCTAACAGAAATGTTACTGCTACAACTACCAGAGAGCCACAATGGACATTTATTTGCTCCTGCTTCTGCCTATTAACAGAGCTCCTGCACTTAACAGAGCAGAGCGAAACAGCATTCTTCACTTCAGTTGCAGTTGCTGTTAAAGTTCGTAGCAGTTGCCAGAGCAGAGCAATATTGCACCTGCTCCTGCTCCTGTTCCTATACACATACTATATATATATATATATATATATATATATGTATTATATATACACATTGTGTATTAGATTTCGATCGATTATATTTGGCAGCTTCAGTTTCAGGTTATCTCGTTGTCGAGCTCAATCGATAATTGTAATTTGATTTTAATTGTTTTTAAGACCCGACTGCGGATGCGGATATGTATGCGGATGCGGATGCAATGTAGCCCTGCTAGTTAGCCCGGCTAAAGAGCAAACAAGTCAGCTTTGCTTGGGCTGTTGTTGGCCAACTATTGTTTCGACTTCGACTTCTCCGGCATTTGCTTATCTCACAATGTTCGTCGGCCAAATTCTACACATATGAACGTATGTGTGTGTTTGTGTGCATATGTGTGTGTGGGTGGGTGGGTGTCTGCCTTTTTATGACAGTCCAAAGAAAGTGCAAAGCTCACTTTTTACTTTGACCTCTTCGGCGTCTGCTTATCACACAATAGTAATCATTCATTCTTTTGCTATTTCTTTTTTGATGAGTAACGCTGATTTGCAAAATGCAAAAATATATATATACGTATATATATATATATATTTGTGTGTGCGTGCGTGTCTCAATAGATTCGTTTGCCGCAAAGAAAAGTTGTTGGTTTTGTCGGTGTCTTTATATACATATATATGTATGCATAGATATATATATATATATTTAGTTGACGAGCAGCTAGTTTCAAGCTTTTGTTTGTTCATTTGTGGCGCGTTCTCGCTCACTTCTATCAGTTCCAACGCTTACACACACACACACATATATAAATAAATATCTGTATATATATATTCGAGGGAAGAGGGGACATTTAACACGTGTTCGAGTCCGAAAGGTCGGTCAATCGCATTTTTTGAGCATAGCAAAGCGGTCTGGCGAATTTATATTTATTTTCATACATATATATTTTGATATACCCTAACGGTGGCTCGTGTGACAGGGTATGCCAACAAAACCGTTAGGTTTGTAACATTTAAGTAGGCGAAGTAAAATACTCAAATATTGAAAATAACATTTTCAATTTGTATATTTGTATAGAATTTTTTCGGTTAAAAGTGTTGCGCTAAATTTGGCTTAGTTTTAGTCGTTGCGTTTTAATGTATATACAAAACATTTTTATTTGATTTTAATAGAGGTGAGTGAGTAAAGCGAACGAACAAACGAACGAACGAAAGAAAGAAGAAGAATGAACGAAAGATAGCAAGGAAAAGTGCGCAAATAGTTTATTGTTGCTTGGGATTTGCTTGAATTTATCGTGCTTGGATTTTGTATTCTTGTTTGCTTATCGCAAATTGTTATCGATTTTGTGATAATGCTGATCGAAAAACGAATTCGTCTGCAAATGCAATGAATTGTCGCTGTTGCTATCTGATAATTGGCAATCGCTATGACAAATCAATTTTGAGACTGAACACATTATTGAACCCCCATTGTATGGTCCAAAAAGCCGCAGATTCGTGGAAAAAAACAAACAAAAACAGAAGCAGAAACTGTAATCACACCTATTTTTTTGGGTGTCAAAGTCTGCTTTAATGCGTGACACACTTCAGCAAGCAAAGAGTATCAACAATGTGCGAAATTAGTTTACATGTATATATACATACATGTATATGTATATATGTATATGTATATGTATATGTCTATGTCTATGCTAGCAACAAGAGATTGACAAGTTAAGCAACAACAAAAACAAATAGGCAACTTTTCGCCGGCTGTGCAAAGTTCAACACGGCAACATTTACTATCCCATATCTTATCGCTACATACATATATATATAAATACATACATGCATATGTATCTCATCTCATTCTTTATAAAATCACACAAGCGCCATCTATAGCTACTTCTTCGCATAGTTGTCACTTAACATAGCTGCTGATGTATTATGCTTGCATGAAGATTGATCAACGTTTTGAATGTATTTGAATGCATTGCTGGCAATTTAACGCCTCAATTAACGTGTGTTAAAGTGTGTGCAAATTTAATGTGTTTTGAGTATAGGTGCAAGATGTCAAGCGCTTCTATAATTATCCAAATATCGTATGTAAATGCATGCGGTAAGCAATTAAAAAATACACGAATACAATTCTTAACAGTTTTACAAGTCATCTCATTAAGCTTAAAAGCTGCTATTAACAGTAATCGTTTCTATTAGGTATTTCGCGAATCCAATCCTACATTGTAATCCCTCAAAACTCTTATATACGTTACATATGTACATACAAACATACATATATACATAGCTATATTGTGTGCACAAGACATTGCGCAACAGCTGGCAACAAAAAAGGTACAGTACATACGTACACACACACACATACGTAATACATAATAAGTATGCATGTATGTGTACGTACCTGTAGAATGCCATGGCAAGAGAGATAAACAAAAATTATCATTCATTCTGGCGAGTGTGCGAGATCCAAAGGCGGAACAAACAAAACATTGAGACGCATATAAAAATTTAGTGCCCAGCACCATCGGATTATCTACAAACAAATAATTTCACACAACACAAAACACGAAAAAAAAGCTTTGAAATCTAAGAAAACAACAATCGTTGATACTTTCTCTTTATTTATTCATTGCATATTCATTGAGAATCAATTGCACTTGACAAACACGCACACACATAAATAAATATGCATTTGTGTGCAAGTGTGCTGATTGTTGACTGCAAGTAGCTGTAACAGTCAACTGTAAACGATTGCCTACGTAGACGTCTTTGATTGCATTATAATGTTAATTACGTCTCCGCACAAACACAAACACACACACAATATGTATGTATATGTATAGTGTATGCATGTCATCACTGACTAGGCAAACTACCGGCGCTCTCTGTATCTTCTTCACAACACAATTCTGTTGCACAAACACACACACTCACTCACACACACACGCACACACGTATATGCAAATTGAGAAATGTAAACAAAGCAGTGCCGCCGGCAAGTGGATTAACATGCATCCATGTATGTTTATGCGTGTGTATATATTTTCGCATTGATTGCATTCGGCTGCCGTCAAAGTTGTTGCACTTTTGCACATCAAATTTGCATAAAATACCGTTTGCCACCCAACTCTCGTGTGTGTGAGTCTGTGTTTTTTTTTTAACTGAAAATTGTCAATGCAAATCAAAGTGTAAATGTGCAAATGAAGCGAAAGAAATAACCTGACTAAAGTGTTGCTGTTGTTGTTAATTAACAGAGCGCAAGTTCCAACCTAATGAAAGAGGACTTGAAAAAAAATAAGCTAATTATCGATATTGACATGGCACACTAACAAACTATTACTAAATGTTGCAAATATGCAAAAATGGTATTCCTTCTCTCTCTCTCTAATGCAAATCGATCGAATTCTATCGAATCGAATAATATCGTTGCAGCTCTCTGTTACATAGCATCAGCAGATGTTAATCATATGTACATGCATGTTATGCTAATTATGTTACGATCAATATTTATATCTGATTTATATTTTCCATAGTTTTTAATGGGTTAAGCGCAAATGTTATGTGTATGTTAAGATACTTATAACATTTGCACTGTTAACCCAGTAATAATTATGGAAAATAATAAATCAGATATTAATATTGATATGAAATGACAATATTATTGTGCAAATCAGCAGATATTATAGATATTAATTATTTACTAAAATAAATAGAACCAATGAGTAAATGGCTAATTGTAATTATTATTAATATTTGCTGCGTGTTTGAGAGCGAACATTCCACAATTTTCCCCACCCTCTTTTCCAACAATCAAGCACTTATTCTAATTGTGAACGTCATGCAAACAACAACGGAATTTGATCACAATTTCAATTAGTCCAAAGGGTTATCCATTAATACATGTATACATCCACACACGTGTCTAATTCCTAGAGCAGATAACATCTTTTTATTTTTTGGTCAACGGGTACTTGGGTTTTAGCAACAATCTGATCTACACCGGACCCAGACCGACGGTAATAAAATTTTCTACACTGATTACACGATTAGATAATAAAGCTAGTAAAATTTAGCAATAAGTGCCATGAGTTAAATTTGTCGATAACCACTTGAAATCAATTGCTCATAAACTATTTACACGTAATTGAGGAAAACAATTATACATATCCCTTGCACACATTTTTAATGGGTATCTGCTGTTAAGCAGATGGTTCACATTCACAATAGATCCAATGCGACAAAGAGGGAAGGAGAGAGGGGAGAAGGTTGGATGCCATCTTTGTATAGCATTGAAAGAAGGCAAAGCACAAAAGGGAATAGCCAATTGCGATCAGCTGAGGGACAAAAATCGACTATCGATTTAATTGTTATCGTTGGCGATGTCCTTGTGCTCAAAATGGGCCAATAAAACCAGTTAAGAGCCATAAACGTCACACATCGTACGATCCACACACACACCAGCATGCACACACACACACACGCAGAGTAAACTGAAATTGAATAATTCAATGTCAGGCAAGACCTTGCCCAATGTTATTTTAACATATGTACATATACATATGCATATGCATATTACATACATACATGTGCATACAACGCATACAGCAGCTGTTGCAATGCTAATGTTATAGTTAACAGCTAACTCACCTCTTGTTGTTGGACATTTTGCCATGGGCAATTATCCATAAAGCTGCCGTCATCCCCGCCACGCCGACGATGGCGCTTTGGTTGTGCGCCAATTTGCTCAGAGATGGAGCCATTTTTCTTTCTCTTTTCGTTTTCTTTTTTTTTTTTGCGAAACTACTCTTTCTCACTCACATACGCGGCAACCACACAGTTAACACACGCACGCACTCCTCACACTCACGTGCAATGCGAACAACAACAAAAATAAATATATCCTGCGTCACAGCCCTGTCTTCAGTTCTGCGGTGGAACTACTCTATATATATATAAATATATATACACATATATGTGTTTTCGTTTTTAGCCTTTAGCGAATTTGAGCGTTGTTTTTATTATTTACATGGGTATTAATTAATAAGTAGCAACAATTGCAGCGTTGTTTTTTGTTTGGAAACTCTCACACGACGCAATTGAAAGATGGAGGTGAGAGAGAAGTAATACAAGAACTGAGCAACAATTAACAACAAAACAGTCAGGTAGATTAATAGGCTGGACTTGGGAGCAACTGTGTTGTATATACGTTGCACATCCGCATTTAACAACAAAAAAACACGTCCGAACTCCGGTGAAACAACAACAAATGTGACCATTAGAGATGGCCGTTTGCGGCTCGAAAGCAACGATTAACCGCTTATCGATAAATTTGTGCAGTGCTGTCTTGCACGTTGCTCGCATGTTCACCAGCACTGTGTTAGCTATTTTTCTATGAACAGTGTCTGGCATCGCCAATTATCGATCTGTTTCTGCTGCTGCGGCTGCTCGCTAAACAGCTGTTCCATAAGTTTCATAGTAGCATGCAAATTCAAAACATTGGAGCACACACTGGCGCTATATCTTGAGCGCCGCACACACACGCACACATACACACGGCGAATTTATTTACGCGACTTGATTGTGTGTAGAACAAACACTTGGGGTGGTACGTATACACCAATAAGTTTATTAATAATTCTTTCCGCTAACATACACATGCATATATATATATATATATATATACAATATATATAATGAATTTTGATTTCACACCTCAAAATCACAACAAACCAAATTGGATTTCAAATTCAACCAGTTGACAGCCAGCCAGCAGCAGGCAGCCACCGCTCGCAAGCACATTAGATAACCAAGAAAGACAGAGAGGGAGATAAATAATCAGACAGAAGCTCCAAAAGGTGCGTAAATAACCAACATTTGGAGTGCACACATTGCAAATAATCGATGGGTGACAAGTGTCGGTCACACTGTTCTTGAACTAATTAGATATTGCATACGCATATGCATATGCCTGCACGTGTGTACACACTGCAATTGGCAAAAAAAAAACAGCAAACCACAAAAACAAAATAAAAAGAGGTTAAGTGAAGTGCGACCAGAAACCATAAATAATTTGTTGTGTGCGTTAAATCAGTCATCGGTCTGTACGCAGTTAATTTTGTTTGGCGTTTAGCGTTTTGCGTGCCGCAAGTCAATTGAATAGCGTGCGAAACGAGAAACGCGAAACGCTTTCGACACCAATTTTCCTAATCAACCACAACATTATTATTATTATTGTTGTTGTTATTGTGTTAAATGTACTCATTCTAATTGGATTTGCTGATGTGTCAATCAAATTATACAATTGCCATCAACTTGGCACCTTCTTCCGGTTTAGTTCAATTAAATCCGCATCCATATTCATATTCATATCTATATCTTATATATATATGTATATTATATACGTATATATTTATTATCTTATCTCTTTTTGTTTTGAAAGCGGCGGCTGCAAATTCCCATTGCATAACATCCTGTTGTCAATAATCCCAATCAGATTAATATTTAAATATATTTTTACACACACATATAGTTACTTTTTTATTCTTTTGACCAACGTGAGTCGAGCTTATTTCAGTTTTTATCGATAACGTTTCGATTAGTGACAATTAAACAGCGTTCGGTTAAGGATTATAGAATTTGTTCAAGAAAGCGTAAACAACGAAAATTGGTTTTTGTAGATATATATATATATATATATATATATATATATATGCACATTAAATTGTGTATAAGTACACTGCGAAAAAGTGCACCTCTTGTGGAATATAAGGAGCCAAGCCTTAAGTTGAACTGATTCACTAAGGAATGAATTTAGACTACGTTTTAAAAATCAAAACTATAAAATATGAATACAAATAAAATGTATATTTATAATTATTAAGCTAGCTGTTTTCTGGCAGTGTAGCCAAAAATTAATTTATGCCCATTGTCATATATTTTTCCTCTTCTGGGTTTTGGCAAACACACACACACAGACGCTGCACACATACATTAAACATTGCGCAGTTGTACGGTTTCAAAGTACAAATAATGGCAGCCAGACCTTGTAATATATATATATATATATAATATAAGTCTGTAGCATAAGCTGAGATCTGAGACGTCACTGATAACCGGCAATTTTACTGCCCGCCCTAGTTTAAAGTCGAAAGTACAGCAAATCTGATAGCACCTTATTTTTGTTTTGCATCACGCGTTAAACTACAGACATACTCTGTACGCTTATATATTACATATTGTACATAATCCTATCTGTGCTACCATATTCCCAAAAGATAAGGACAGCAAACAGATGCCTTATCTATGCATCAATTCGTTTGAAAAAGGCGCGTTAAAATTTGAGAAAGTGATCGCAACAATCGATGACTATCGATACCAATCTACTGGAGCACATCTCTCTTTGCGTTCGCTGCCCGACAAAATGTTCGTTCGGGTTTTCACACTCAACAAACGAAGCAGGCTCTGTTTTTTTATGTAGTTAGTTTTTCGACGATTCGACGCCTCTTCGAATTTTATGAATAGTGTGGAGAACAACTTTTGTTTTTTTTGCATGAAACAAGAAAGCGCTCTTAATAGCTATCAAATTGCATGTTTCATAAAATGCAAAAAAAAAAAAGTTATGGCGTCTAAAGTGTAGAGTGACCATACCCTGTCATACCCACACCATTATGAGTATAATAATTAATTACGTTTTTGTCCGTTAAAAGCTCAAAAGGATTTTGTGGTTAATCATTATACACGTACACTCTTATGCACACATACACATATTTCTTTCAGACTTGCGTCTTAGCACTGCTCACAGACACGCATTTATAACCGGTTATTTGTTTTTTTTTTCTTTTCTATAATTTAATTCGTGCGGCTACACTTTGATATGTATGTGTGTGTATGCATGTATGTAAAATTATTTTGTTTAATCTTATCGAGCTTGATAACAGGCCCCTCAATACTCAAAAAATAAAAAGCTAAGCAGCACACCAATACCAATTCATAAAAGACATCGAGCTGGTTTTGCTGCTTGACGTGAGCTCTTATAAAATCAAGTTCAGGCACACGCTGAGATGCTCTTATACAATCAAGACTGTATCCAGTGGTGTTCTTGTTGTTGATGTTCGCGTCGACAGCGCTGCCTTGATTTTTGCACATATTATAAGCTCGCTTATTCATTCCGTGTTATGTATCTGTTTTAGCAGTGTCATTGCAACAATTAAGAGACAGCGAAGAGGACAACAACCGTTAAGATGAGTCGTCAGCTGTTAAGAGGTACATCGCTGCAGCGCGCTGCCAACGTCGTCGCTGCGACATCGAGCAGACCTATGGTCATACAGCCAGCGCATCCAATGGAGCATCGCAGTCCGCTGCAGCAGCAACAATGTAAACTAACGCCAAGCATTGTCATACGTCGCTGGAAATCGTTTCTACATAACAATAACAGCAGCGCTCAAACAGCAGCAGCAGCAACAACAGCAGAAGCAGCTACAGTCACAGCGACAGCGACGCCACGCCGCAGTCAAGCTGAAACATTGAACGCGCGTGGTAGCCATTCACCGTTCGACGCTCCTTCTCGGTTAGTAGAAATCCACTTTCCCTCCTTGCGTTCGTTCTTCGCTTGCTGTTTTGCAAAATTTAACATTCGTGCATGCTTTGCATTTCCTGTTAATAACAGTGTTTTTAGTGTTTGGCTAAACTACATTTTGTTTTTCTTGTTTTTTTTCTGTTCTTTTTTTGTTTTTGTTTACAGCTGTATGTCGACGAAAAGCCAAAACAACATGAAATTCGTTACGATAGACAACATCAATGCCAACTTTAAGGCAATGGAATACGCGGTACGCGGCCCGATCGTAATACGCGCCGGCGAAATCGAAAAGGAACTGTTAAAGGTGAGTTTATCTCTGCTAACACCCCTCTACTCCCCACACAGAGAGATACACATGGCATCTTCGTGTTTCACACTGTTTTGCTCATTTGCAACATGTTTTGTGTTTTGCATTCGCACATTATTTACATTTCTCGCACCTGTTATCCCTCAAACGACTCCAGCGTGTCTGTAATTGTGTGAGTGTTATGTATATGTGTATTTGTGTAAATAGAAGCTTTAACTCAAATTGGTATGAATAGACGTTATGAATAACGTTTTACTTTTTTTCTTACACGTTTCGTGACGGTAAACGTTAAAGTGGTTCGAAATTGAAATAATGACGTACAAAATATTTTCCCTTCTTATTTGTATTACAAAGTAATAGTAACAGCAAATCTAGTTTTTCCTATTTACAAACTTTGGAGAAAAGTAATTTAATGTTTTATGCTCAATTCCACGTATTTTTTTCCATTATTATAGTAGCAACTTAAACTTATCCAAAAATTTGATCAATTATCGCAGCTCAATTTTATTTCCAGAAATTAATTGACCCAATGGCGAATAGGTTGATGGGCCAATATGTGCACATATCATTCTTTATAATCTTTAATTATTGTTTTTTCTTTTCCCTCTTTTTTTTTGCTTTTGTCGCTCTTTTTTGATGTTTATTCCAGCTCTTAAATTCTTTTGTTTATTATCGTTACCGCTTAGCTCCTTATTATTATTTGGAGTGTTCTTCTTTCTGGCCCATTGCCCAGTAGGAGAAGAGTCAAGTTCAGTGAACGTCCTTCAAAATGCCGACAGCAATTGTACCACTGGGCATTTGTCTGCTTTTTCATCTTCTTCTGCTTCTTTGACCTTAACTGTTACTGCTACTTCTTCATCTGCTTCACCTACTGCTGCCGCTGCTGTTACTTTATTGCGCTTGTATAAGAGAGTTAGATAGGGAGAAAGTGGATGCTGTTTGGCATCCTTATCAAACGGACAACAGCAAACAACAAATTTGCGCATGACCAAAATAAATTATATAGATATACACAACGCTCCTTTTTTTTTGTAATATTTTATACCCATCAACACCCCAAATGGGGGTATATTGAAACTATGCAATTGTTGGGAACAGTTCCAGGACAACATCAAAATCTCATCTAGCCCAAGTTTATTTCATGTTAGAGATAACTGTCGACGATGCCTACAAAATTGTACCTTGAACCATTGTTGAAATTGCATCAAGTTCAACGTAAAAGTTGTCAAAGAAGCAAGCTTTTTTGTATATATATACACACACACACACAGAGACATACTTCCATAGAGGGTATTTAGCGCTCTCCCTCTCTCTCTCTCTCTCCTTCTCTCGCTTTCGACAAGCGCACTCTTACTTGTTTGTCCAGCGCAACGCAAAAAAAGCTCTCTTCGCATTTGTTGACGGCTGACATAAATCAACCCAACACCAACCCCAGCCCGTCTCCCACGCCACTGTAGCAGGCATATATTGCACTGTAACAAAGTATGTAAGCATGTGTGTGTGCATGCGTGTGTGTGTGTTTTATTTCCCATTCCCATTTATTGTTTAGCTGAACGCTTTTCCTCTTGCTTATTTGACTTTTTACATTTTGCGATGTTATTGCTGCGGCTGTTGTTGTTGTTTTTGCTGCTGCTGCTGCTTCTGTTGTTGACATTTCTCCCCCTATTCCACATTAGCAAACTTCCTCATTCGCATCACTTTTTTGTCTCTCGTTTGTCTATTTTTCTACGGGTTCTTCCATCGGCTTTTGGACTTGGATTAGAGTCGAGTTTCGAATCTTTTTGTTTGACAAGTTGACAAATCGAAATGCGTCTGTCAACCAAAAAACGACAAATGTCATTTCACATACGTAAATACGCATATGTACATACATACATACATACACACATACGTATTACATATGCTGTACATACTTGTGTTAATCTTTGATTAGAGTCAAATCTCGACTTTGTGTTGCTGCTTACTTCATACACATTTACTGTTATCTTACATTGACAGATAACAGCAGCCCCAAATGACAAACTTGGTTTGACGCAATTTATTTGTATTTGTTGTATGTAGCTCATTGTGCATATCGATAAATTCGAAATGTTTCCATCAATTTTGAAATTGGCCCTCGACCAACTGGAAATTGTTGAATTTGAATACACTTTAAGTCTCTTTCGCTTTCTTACTCTCCCTCTCTCTCAGCAAGTGCTGAGTTGAGTGAACTCGACTACGATATACCCTATTCTAGTTCACAAAGCCAAACTTAAATCCACGTCTAGCGACACACAGTTTGTCAAGAAAGTGTTTGGACTCAGGAAAAAATCATCTTTTCTCATTTCTTTTGCAAAAACATGCATTTTATTATTGACTTTTGCTTCTTCTTATTTTGTTGTATATATGGTATATATGATATGTTATGAAAACTATTACTCATATGTAGCTAAAGTCTTGGGTATCTGCTTGTCGATCTTTCTCTCCCGCTCTCTCTTTAATTCGACTTATGTAACACGTAATATATCCATAAACTGAAACTGGAATTGGAACCCACAACCCCAATCCGATTGTAGCCGTTTCTCATCAAGCGATTGATTATGGACGCTGTGTAGAATGAGAAAATTATAGAATGCCATCTATTTATCCAGTTATCTCGATCCATATTCTATTCGATGTGGTCTCTGCTCGAAACTTTATAGCTGATAACTATGGCTGTGCTGTGTATAACTATGTACATATATCATATATCATATCGAACCGATAAGTTAAGCATTTGACTTTGTGTGATAAGATTTTACAACGTTTCTTAACGTTTGGTTTCCTTTCTTGCTTCCAAGTTTCAAGTGCTTGGTATATAACAATTTGTAGACGTCAATATTATCTTAAGGGAAATATTGAATGCATATTGAATGTAAATATGAAGCTTGAAAAGGTTTCCAATATAATATATATATAATATATTGAATGCGAATTGAATTTCTATATAATTAAACCATATCAAATATATAAAATTGCAATTTTTTTCTTACGGAAAATTCAGTTTTGCTTAATTTAATTCGTGGTTAAAACTTTTCAACTTTTGAACAATATTTTCGTTGAGATTAGATTAATGTATACTGCTATTGTGGCTACTATGATAAGCATATGCATATATAACTATATATATATATATTTATATATATACTGTTTTCGACAAAAAGCTTATTTTTGATGTTCTGTCTTGTTTCTGCTTATACCTTGTAAACCCTGCTCCGAAGTGGCTCAACAGGCAATCGAAAGTATCTCTGATAAAGGATGAAGTATATATATATATAGCTGGTGGCGTTTGTTAAGTTGAGTACTTTATCTCAAAAAACTCAGGCACCAAATTTGAAAATTCGTCCTTAAAACTGAAAGCTTTTCTGGTTTTTGGAAATAATTTCCAAATATATGAAAAACATTTGTTAAAAATTAGAAAAGCTTCTATTATATTTTGTCAGAAATATTTGACTAAAAAATATATATATTTCTGTAAAGTGGAATTATAAAAAGTTACCCTCGAATTAACAAAAGAAAAAAACGAAATTTTATGTATTGGCGCGAAAAATATGATGATTTTCTAAGAGCCATCAAGACTAGAGCATACAAACTTCTGAAATATCTGATCTATTATGCATTCAGAGAGATTTTTACATTTATTTCAAAGCTATTCGCCTTGGTCAAACTTTGCCCAATGCAAACTCTGGCAAATGGAAATTGAGGGCCACATTGCAGCCAATTTAGTCACATACTGTATATTGTATGGGCAAAGTGTGTGCGTGTGTGCGTGGGTGTGTGTGTGTATGGGGTGTGTGCATGTTAATATCAAATAGAGTGCATTGAGGTCGTTGTTGTGTGAATAGGCAGGGCTACAAGTGGCGCTTTGGAGTGGTAGTCGGACGGAGAACGGCGGAGGGGGGGGGGGAAGGGGGTGGTTGGGGTACATTTCTTGCATGAGTAATTTCTCGCTTTTGATGGCATTGAATGCAAAGCAAATCACGAACCACACGAAACACCATCCTTCATCAGCAGACCCCTCGCAACCCCCTCCCTTCCCAACCGATGAACGTATCCAAAACAAACACAATTTCAGTCATGCAAAGCTCTTCCAAGCACAAACCGCAAACAACAACAGCAATAACAATAACAATAACTAGGGAAAAATTAACGCCAAGTTAATCTACTCGAAAGTACCTGTTAATTGCAATAAGCAGAAGCCTGACTAAAAATAAAAACAAACAACAATATTTAGAGCCCAAAACATTCGCCACATTCGGTTTCGCAACATTTTGCGATTCCATTTTAAGTTGTTGTCGTTGTTTCATCAATTTGTGAAATGGAAAAATTATAGCTTGATTTGTCTTTGCATTATGATGATTAGATGATTAGAAAACAATTCAAAAAAGTTGAACAATTAAAAGGGATTACATACATCAATTCGAATAACTAATACAAAAATTGTTTAGATTGATTAACTTTGAATTGTACTTCAAAATAAGCGCGTATCTGGCTTGAAATATGAGCTGTTTGACACTGATTGATTGATTGATTGATTGATTGCCCTACTTTCATAACATCCACACGTAATTCGATAAATTTTTGCAAAAAAAACACGAAATACTCCCTTATGTCCCCAAAATGTGCAGTCAACTGTGAAAATTCGAGAATATGAGAAATGTTGTTAGGCTGTTGCCTAGTTTGAGTACCCTTACCCCCTACCCCCCTAATGGGAAGTGTTCGCACCCTAATGGAGCGCAGCAAGTGAGAATGCTCGACTGCTGATTGCACTCGGATCAATCTAGAAACGTACAATAATAATTTTTGACTCGGCTGATCAAGAACATATCTGTAATTTATGCTTCCTTCTGCCTGGTTAGTTTTTTGTGCACAACTTCTCCCACTTTGAATGGGAACAACTTCAATTCAATTGAAACTAACTAAATCAACTCCTCCTATTTCTGCGAGAGTGTATCTTGGTGTGTGTTTGGTGTAATGGAATATGTGTGTTTGTGCCACGCCCTCGTATCACTCCTACTTGCATTAACTCGGCAGCAATTTGGCCAACGAGCAATTAGCAATTACCATATTTGATTCAGGCACATTAAAAGCACATTAATCAAGAAATCAATTTGCGCCAAATTGTAGTCCAAAGGTAATTTGGCTAATGCTTCTCATACTAAATACATATTTAATGTTTGTGTTTATATTTGATTTTGCTGTTTACTGTGTTTTGCAGGGCGTGAAGAAGCCATTCGATCGGGTCATTCGGGCCAACATTGGCGATTGCCATGCGATGGGTCAAAAGCCTTTAACCTATTTGCGACAGGTGAGTACACTCGAAAAAACCAAGCGAAACGAAGAGCAGAAAAATACTCTGATAATGAGCAGAAAACTCACCACTTCTTGTGAGGATGTTGAGGTGTGGAGGCTTTCTGATTTGCACTTATCGATTATTATCGATTTCCCAGAGCCCAAGTATGCCAATCTTTGAATGAGCAATAGAGCAATCCAGCCATACACATTTTTTTTGGCACTAGCTTTCAAATTGCCTTTGTGGTTTTATCGGCTTGCACTTATCGATTATTATCGATTTCCCAGCTGATACCCTTTGGCTTCAGAGTTTAACTACTTCTCCTCTTTCTGTTTTTCTTTTTGTTGCCTTCTCAATAATAATACAATTTGCTTTGCGACAGCTAATGGCACTTACCATGGAGCCCCGTCTGCTGAACTCTCCCGAGTATCCCGATGACATGAAGAAGCGCGCCCGCGATCTTCTGGACGCCTGTCTGGGAGGATCGACGGGCTCGTACACCGACTCGGCGGGCATTGAGTTCGTGCGTCGCCAGGTGGCTGCCTTCATCGAGAAGCGGGATGGCGGAGTGCCCTGCGACTATCTGAACATCTATTTGACTGGCGGCGCCTCGCCAGGCATTAAGAGCGTTCTGTCGCTCCTCAAGTGAGTAGAGAAACCCAGTCTGTGCAAGCTTACAGACAGACCAAATGCCAAATCCCAAATACTTTTCCATTTTACTTTTTTGTCAAAGTCAAAGTAATTATTTAATTGACTTAATTACTGCAAATATTTGAAAAACTTCAACTAATTTGACTCATAACTGATAATTGTTAATTACAAGGAATTAAATAAATACTAAATACTTTTTTGGCTTTGGTTTTGTTGGCAACAAAACTATTCGAAATATACGTGATTAATTTTGAATAATTCTTGACAGCTGCACTGTGGATGGTAAGAATCCCGGCGTAATGGTGCCGATACCACAGTATCCACTGTACTCGGCCTCGCTGACCGAGATGGGCATGACAAGGGTTGACTATTTCCTGGATGAGGATAACTATTGGGGACTCGATCGCAAGGAGCTGCAGCGTTCCTACAACGAGGCCAAAAAGCAGTGCAATCCACGCGTGCTGGTCGTCATCAATCCGGGTAATCCCACCGGCCAGGTGCTCACCCGCAAAAACATTGAGGAGATCATCAAATTTGCGTACGACAACAAGATGATCATCATGGCCGATGAGGTCTACCAGGCGAATGTCTACGATAAGAACTCCAAGTTCTATTCATTCAAGATGGTCATGAACGAAATGGGCGGACCCCACCGCACCCAGGAGCTGATCAGTTTTCTGTCCGTCTCCAAGGGTTATCTCGGCGAATGCGGCATTCGTGGCGGCTACATGGAGGTTATAAACATGTGTCCCGACGTTAAGGCCGTCCTCACCAAATCAATAACGGCACAATTGTGCAGCACCACCGCCGGCCAGATTGCAGTCAGTGCTCTGGTCAATCCACCCCAGCCCGGTGAGCCATCCTATGAACTCTACGAAAAGGAGAAGTCCGCCGTTTTGGGTGCACTGAAGGAGCGCGCCAAACTAGTCTACGATACGCTTGGCACATTCGAGGGCTACACGGTGAATCCGGTGCAGGGCGCCATGTACGTTTTCCCCAAGATCGAGATACCGGCCAAGGCTGTCGAGGCAGCCAAGGCCAAGAAGATGCATCCTGATGTCTTCTATGCATTTGAGCTGCTCGAGACGACGGGTAAGTCCACTAACCACCTGCTGTTTTATAATAGCCGAATGCTTAACTATGCCCAACATTTTCTTTCCCACATTCACATTCCATAACATTTCCCGATTCCATTAAGGGTTGTAGTCAACAAGTGAGTGGCACAATTATCGCTTGATCGATCTGATTACGATTTCTCTGATTGATTGAAGAATGAATCAGTTAATTAAAATATAAGAAAGAATCGAAAAATTCATGAGGATTTCCATTTCCATTCAATTATTATAAATTGTTCAACTTTTCTTAGTTTAATTCAAATTAAAAATGGGGAAAATGTACAGACATCTGTGGACATTTGAGAATTTGAGAAATGTTGATGATGTTGAGTGCAATCGGGCTATAAGTCAATATATATCCTTTGTTAATCTTAACTAAGCCTGTTCCCATTTCCTTTTCAGGCATTTGCATTGTGCCCGGCAGCGGTTTTGGCCAGATACCCGGCACGTATCATTTCCGTAGCACAATTCTGCCGCAGACGGACTTGCTAAAGGAGATGATGAAGAAGTTCGGTGTGTTCCACACCGAATTCATGAAAAAATACCAGTAGATCCCGTAGGTGCTGCAATGGAACCGTCAGTACAAGTGGATCCTGTACACACAACGATGGATCCATTCAGGCCGTTCTCCATTAACCAAATAGACGATGTTTTACGACGCTGCAGCTTTTAGCCAACTAAATAGAAGAAACACACCATTCGTTTATTATTTTTATTGCTTATTATTTTCGTTTGCAATATTAAAAATAAAATAAAAAAAAAACAATAAAATATTCAAACATTATTTAGATGTATACTTATAAAAGGTTTCGTCGTATCCGATTGTACTTTATATGTTCCATATGTGTTTTATCTATTGATATATTGGCTCGGAGTGAAAGCAGAAATGAAAGGAGCATAACTTAAATTGACAATAATGAATTGTTTGAGTAAAAATAATGGCTTATTGCTTTGTCGCAATTATATGTATATTATGATATTGTTGAAAGATTAAAACAAAATATGATTATTATAGTACATCGTACAATTAAATGTCCTTACTAAATGTTAAATATATATTTTAATTGTATTGTTGTTGAAAATTAAACTACATTCACAAGTGTATACCAAATTAATTGGTTTTCAGCATGTTCAATTGGGTTTAAAAGTAGAAAACGACAAAGGTTGGTGTGGTTCGACTAGCAACTACCCTGCAACAAACACATATTCAAAATACATATGCATTCAGATACACATCGTCTAGAAACCAGCACATATGATACCACTCAATATTATTATATATTACACCAACTTTATACAAGTTGTTTAATTAAATGCGTGTAAATCAAAACTACCATGCGTTTTTCTCAATGGATATATGAATCCTAGATGACCCTATTATGGGTGGATTTTTGGATTCTTAGATAACCGCATAATCTTAACGCACCATCTAAGGATATGAGCGAGTTAGAGATATTAAGACTTAGTAAAAATGTTTTTAAAAAAATGGCAAAAATCAGAAAATCAACCGGAACTTGGCCATTTCAGTGACTAACCGGATGTCCTCTGGAACAAAAATAGTCGCTAGCCTATCGATTCAAATAAAGTAATAAAAATAACGAAAGTCATTGAAACAGCTAAAATAGGATTTTTTTTAAAACAACAAATTGCTCATAACTCAGCTATACCCTGTCAGATCCAGACGAGTCTTATGTCAAAATGTTCTGGTGCCCATAAATTATGCTACAAATTTCTAAATTGAGCGTAATTTAGCCAGTGCAACAACCTACTTTGTGTCACACAAATTCCATATAGCATCCATTCCCCAATAACGTGTAGAGTGACCATATTGTGCAGTAAATTTAGCCATTTTCCTGCCCTGACCCGAGTGCCAATAAGATTGTTTGTAATTGGAATTTTTGTTAGATCCAAGCGCACTGTTTTACAGCAAGATAACGATATGCAGGAATCACAATTTTATTTTGAGTACAGAACTATCGAGAGATTAATAACTGAGTATATGCGAAGGAACGGACAAAGAAAACTTAGGATAAGCTAATCGAGGGTTGCCAGATTGTTACATTGCAAACATTTGCAACAGTAATTAAACACATTTCGCATTGTATTTAATAATTTATATTTTGTTCACCTTAAAATTTCAATATTTTACAATTTATGTCGATAAATTACAATAAAAAAAACCGCTAATATAATATTAAAAGAGAAACTCACAAACTACTCGTACCACTTCCGATCCGGTTGTTTGATGTGTGTTTCTGTATTTGTTGTTTACCGTTGGTTTATCTGTTTAATCGCTACGCACTTACATTCTAAACATTGCGTGTGTTTTTCTCATACTTGCGGGGATGCCATTCTAATATGTATATATGTATATATATATGTGTGCTGTGGGTTGCTTCGAAATTTACCGTTTCAATTTTATCTTCACACATACATATATATATATATATATATATGCATATACATATATATATATACATATACATATTCATATACATCATCATAAACTGGCTGAAATAGGAAAATTTTATATGCTGTGTTGATTTACACAATAACACATCTATTAAATATGTATATATGTGTGTGTGTGTGTGTGTGTATTGGGGTAGAGGTGTTGTGTAGAGCTGTCTTGGATGGTGGTTGTGACGTCTCCTTCTTCGTCCTTCACTTTCACCTAGTGGCGATCCCTCGAGTCCGAGCGGCTGCGACGATCCCGTGAGAAACTGCGACTGCGGGTCCTTGAGCGTCTTGGAGAGCGTGATCTGTAAATAAATGGTGAGCGGAGTGGGGCGAGTGGTTGGCATGGCCAGTGGTTGTTTTTAGTTAAGCATTTTGGCAGACAGACAGTGAGACAGTGCGAGAGAAATATAGGAGAAAAAGAGAGAGAGAGAGAGAGAAGAAAGAGAAAACACAAAAAATTAAATAGATTTTTTAGGCATGCGTTTTGACACATATTTTTGTTGTTGATTTTTTTTTGTTTAGTTTTAACAATTTTACTCCATATCAGTTTTTAGTTCTTTCTTTTTTTTTATTATTCTTATGGAGGAGTTGAGAGGAGGTGGTTGGTTGGTTGTTTGGTGGTTGATAGTTGGCTTTCAATTTGTGGTGATTGTTGTGGCTGTTGGGCGGGCGTTGAGCTGACCTGAAGAAGCAGAGCTGAGCTGAGAGAACGTTGCCAACACAATTTCTTTTCTTGATTTCTTTGCTTTGCTTTTCTTTTCTTTGTTGCGCAGGGGGGCTGGCTGAGAGATGAGCTGAGCTGAGCTGAGCTGAGAGAACGTTGCCAACACATTCGCTTTTTTCTTTTCTTTTCATTCTTTTTTGTGGAGATGGTGCTTTTTTTTTTTGATGAACGAAGAGCAGACTGAGAAGACTTGGTGTTGTGGCTGTTGTTGTTGTTCAGTTGCAACGATTGATTGGTGAAGGAAAAGTGGTTGTTATTGTTGTGGTAGTTGTGTGTATGTGGGTGTGTGTGTGTGTGGTGTTGGTGATGATGCTTGTTATTGTTGTTGTTGTTGGGGCAACACACGTTGTTGAAAGCTGTTGGTGTTGCTGTTGTTGTTGCTGCTGCTGATCGATCACATACACACACACGCACACGCAAGTGATGGAGCGAGGGCGGGTCGGGGCGGGGCGGGTAAGTGGAAGAAGAACAGCTGAAGAATCGCTGCTGCATCCGCGCATTGTGTGGTGTTTCTTGTTTTTTGTTGTTGTTGCAATTCTAAATTATTATATATATATATATATATACATTTTAAGCACATATATATATATTTGTTAATTAGTTAGGTGTGTGTATGTTGTGTGTGTGTGTGTGTGTGTGTGTGTGTATGTTGTGTGTGTATGGTGTGTGTGTGTGTGTGAGTGTGAGTGTGTGTGTGTGTGTGTGTGTGAGTGTGGGTCTGTAAGGGCACAACAACAACGTACAAAAAGGAAATATAAAAGAACTAACTAAACAAATAAAACGATAACGATAACGATAACAAGAAAACGAAACACAATAGAAAGTAAAAAGTAAACAGTTACCTTCGATATAGCCGTAGATTTCAAATCCCCTGCAGACATGTATGCCAGATATATACGATACGATAACGATAACAATAAGCGATAACTGCTTGTTGCTCACATGTGCAGAGTTTGGTCAACAATAAAGTTAAAGTTGTTGTCGATGCAATAACTTAATTATCAATGCATAATACGACAGACAGACAGACTAACATAAATATACATGTCGATATAGATATATCTATATGGGATCAACTTAGACGCTACTTCTAGCTTACACATTGAACAAAACACAAGAGTACAGAAATACTGAGACCTCTTACTGCAAGGCATTTTAGAGACAACACGATAACGATAACGATAACAAAATAACACAATTATAATAACAAAAAAACAAAAAAATACTGTTCTGGTTGGCTAAATATTTGAGAGCAATTTTACATACGCTTGCATTTTGGTTTCTTTTTTGCTTTACGTGACAAATCGAGAATCGCTGCTGCATCCGCGCATTGTGTGGTGTTTGTTGTTTTTTTGTTGTTGTTGCAATTCTAAATTATTATATATATATATATATATACATTTTAAGTACATATATATATATTTGTTAATTAGTTAGGTGTGCGGATTGTGTGTGTATGGTGAGTGTGTGTGTGTGTGTGTGAGTGTGTGTGTGAGTGTGTGTGTGAGTGTGTGTGTGTGTGTGTGGGTCTGTAAGGGCACAACAACAACGTACAAAAAGGAAATATAAAAGAACTAACTAAACAAATAAAACGATAACGATAACGATAACAAGAAAACGAAACACAATAGAAAGTAAAAAGTAAACAGTTACCTTCGATATAGCCGAAGATTTCAAATCCCCCGCAGACATTTATGCCAGATATATACGATACGATAACGATAACAATAAGCGATAACTGCTTGTTGCTCACATGTGCAGAGTTTGGTCAACAATAAAGTTAAAGTTGTTGTCGATGCAATAACTTAATTATCAATGCATAATACGACAGACAGACAGACTAACATAAATATACATGTCGATATAGATATATCTATATGGGATCACAATAGACGCTACTTCTAGCTTACACATTGAACAAAACACAAGAGTACAGAAATACTGAGACCTCTTACTGCAAGGCATTTTAGAGACAACACGATAACGATAACGATAACAAAATAACACAATTATAATAACAAAAAAACAAAAAAAATACTGTTCTGGTTGGCTAAATATTTGAGAGCAATTTTACATACGCTTGCATTTTGGTTTCTTTTTTGCTTTACGTGACAAATTCGGAGGTGGTTGTTGTTGTTGTTGGTGATTATTGGTGGTGGTGGTTGTTGTTGTTGCGGTTGCGGTTGCAGGAGGAGTAGTTGCAGTTGCAGTTGCAGTTGAAGCTCAAGTCGAAGTTGAAGTGGGTGAACAGTGAAGAAGCGAAGCGCAGCTGAATTTGAAGACATGCCCATTTTTTCTTGTTCTTTTTCTTTTTGGCTTGTTTGTTTGGATGGTTGTTTGGCTGATTGGCTGATTGGTTGATTGATTGATTGATTGATTAATAGATTGATTGATTAATTGGTTGGTTGGCTGATTGGTTGGTTGGTGTTGGGGTGACCAAGCCGACAACAGGGTGTGGAAAGGTGCTTGGTGCAAAACTGAGGTGAGCTAGAGCTAAGAGCAGCTATGTATATATAAATATATATTTTGAGAGAGAGAGAGAGAGAAATAGAGAAGAGCAACAACAATAATGTTAAGACATAAACAATACAAAAAGAAAAAAACCGCTAATCTTTGGCAAGTTGCTGTTGTTCTTGTTGCTATTGTTGTTGTTGTTGTTGGTTTTGTAGTAGCTGTAGCTGTAGTTGTAGCTGTTGGTTGTTGTTGAAGTTGTTGGCTGTTGTTGTTGGTGGTGGTTGGCTGGCTTTTATAGATGACATAAGATGATATTTATATTATATATATACACATAATATACATATATATATATATATATATATAATGTGGGGACAGAAGAAGCAGAGGCGTTGCAGTTGACGCAAGTTGAAGTCTAAAGTTGTCAACGAGTTGTTGGCTGGTTGTTGCAAGCGTTGATTGACTGGTTGGTTGATTGATTGGCTGATTGATTGGTTGACTGGTTGATTGGTTGACTAGTTGGTTGGTTGTTTGGTTGGTGGTGTAATTGGAGTTAGATTTTTGATTGCAGCTGGGTCAGTAGTAGTTGCACGTTGTTGTAGTTGGTTGATAAGTGTTGTTTGGATGTTGTTGTTCTTGTTGAGGTTGTGTTGTTGTTAATAATGTGAATGGTCGTTTGTCGAAAATAGAAGCTTATGATGAAATATGAAGATTGTTGTTGTTTACTATTGTTGTTGTTGCTATTGTTGTTGTTGGTGGTGGTGGTGGTGGTGGTGTTGTTGGTGAAGTTGCGACGAAAGCTGAGGTCAAAAGTTAATTGATTGATTAACTGCTTGCACAGTTGCGCTCGTTGCACTTGGTGTTAGTGTTATTCGGGGGTCTAAGTGTGTGTCAGTGTGTGTGGTATGATTTAGAAAGAGACAGAGAGACAGAGAGAGAGAGAGAGAGAGAGAGAGAGAGAGAGATTGAGAGCGAGAGAGAGAGAGAGAGAGAGAAAGAATGAGTGTTGTGTGTATTGTGCAGTTGATTCAGGTTGTTGGTGTTGGTGTTGCTGTTGTTGTTATTGCTGTTGCTGTTGACTGATCAAAAGACAGGCGAAAGTACGTTAAGTACAAATCGTTGTCGATAGCATATTGAGAGAAGTAGCGTGTTGTTGTGGTTGTGGCTGTTGTTGTTGTGATGTGTTGCTGTCGCTATTGTTGCTGTTGTTGTTATACTTTCTGCGGCTGCTGCTCTTGTTTGTTGCTGTTGTTGTTGCTTTTTTTGCAGTCAGCGAAATATATCGTATTTGTTGAAATCGAAATTGATCATAGAGCTGCGCAATTTGATTGGGCGTGTTGTTGTTGTTGTTGGTGGTGGTGGTGGTTGTTGTTGTTGTTGTTGTGGTGGTGGTGTTGTTGGTGAAATGTGTGTAAGAGGAGGAGCAGGAGCTGTTGTTGTTGTTGTTGTAGTAGTTATGAGACGTGAAGTTGTTGTTCTTGTTGTTCTTGTTGTAGTAGTTGTACTTGTTGAAGGAAGAGGAGGAGTAGTAGAAGTTCTAGTAGTAGTAGTAGCTGTTGTTGTTCTTGTTGTTGTTGTTGTTGTTGTGCTTGTAGTAGAAGTAGGCTTTATCCTGCAAAATGATTGTGAAACCACATTAAAACTGGGCCCCATTCGTTGATGATTTTTTTGTGTTATTTTTCTTTGTTTAACTATTTTCATGATTTTTTTTATAATTTTCTTTTTTTTCTGAATGTGGTTTTTTCAGTTTTACTAAAACACAACAAATTTGTACAACGGCCACTGGCCGCACAGAAGGAATAACAAGCGAGGAGAGTGGGGAGCTTCTGCTTGAGGGTAGAGTTGCTTTGGGTGGGGTGGTATGGATGGGAGGGGGGGGAGGGGGGTGGTGAAAATAATGAAATACTCGTTGGATATATGTACATATGTTTGCATATACAAAAACAAAAATAGTATATCGACAGGTCGTTGTGTGTTGTGTATTTTAAGGCTTGGCGCTTGACGATTATCGTTAATCGATATTCGCGATTTGTGATACTTTAGTGCGCACGCGACTCTGTTAATGTGCGTGCGGCGTGCGTGTGTGTGTGTCAGTTTGTATGTGTGTGCGTATGTTCGTTCGTTGGTACAGGCTACAACCGGTAGGCAGTACTGTTTTATTGCTTGCTATATGTACATACATATATACGCACATTGGCGAACACCGAATGTTTCTCATTTCGTTTCATTTCGATTTTGATACTCTGATACCAAATGATAGAAGAGTATGTTATTTAGAAACTTTCATAACTTTCATATATGTTTATCGATAAGTGCAAATCGATAGTCTCATATCTGCCACAATTTGAAAGCCAGGATCTTCCGGCCACACTCGTCCCTGCCCATCTGATTTCCAGCTTTACTTAACCAATTTGGGTGATAGATTGCTGGAAACGTGCGCCAAGATTCGTTTTAGTGCTAGAGTCACCCGATTTAAACGGCACACCCACTGCAGCTACTCCCCACCCCCACCCCATCAAACGAGGGTTATTTGCCACCTGTTATTAAGTGTTTAAGTGGTATCAGAGTATGGCGCAGTCGGTGATGTCCGACTGCAACGTTCTCACCTGTTTTTTTCTGTTTTTTTTTTCTGCCCCAAATCGATTTTTATCTTTGTTTTTCTTTTTTTTGGCCAGCTCATATGCAATGCGCAACATATTTGCTTTTAATGCCACATATACACACAGATACATACATATGTATATACATAAAAAAAACTCCTTATACATATGCGAAAAAAACAAGGTGGGTTGGGAGAGTGGGGAAAATATCGATGGGTAGATGGGGAAACTTACCTATAACGTCCGCCTGCATCGCCAGCGCGGGCAGCACCGCCGCCGCCTCCGCCACCGCTGCCGCTGCGTCCACCACGACGGCCGCCACCGCCGCCACCGCCACCACCGCCGCCGCCCCCACCGCCGCCGCCGCCGCCACGTCCCTCGCGCGAACGGCCCGAGGACATCTCGACGCGAATGCGTGTGCCACAGCAGCGGGTGCCGTCGAGTCCACGGGTCGCATCCTCCGCATCGCGACGATCCTCGAACTCCACAAAGGCGAAACCGGGCGGATTGCGGGCGACCCACACGTTCCGCAGGGGTCCGTATTTGCTAAACGCATTCTCAATCTCATATTTGGAGGCCGAGGAGCCCAAATTGCCAACGTACACCTTGCAGGCCAGGTCCCATTCTCGATATCGCGGCATTATCTTTATTTGTAGGTGGATAATGCTTTTGTTCTTGGTTTTTTTAAACTTTAATTTATTTTATTTGTAATTTTTTTTTTCTATATTTTTTTTTTTTTTTTTTTTTTTGTGGTATATGTATCTACATTTATATTGCGTCGCTAGGTACACACCATTTTTTTCGTAAGAAGCGTGGTTGTACGCTTACGTACACTGTACAAATTTATATGCGATGGCCTTGTAAGAATGACGATGGCACGATATTTCTACTATCGATATTATTTTATATACGATGCGAGGGATGTTTAAGGGCTGACCACCAAAAAATTGGCTGAACTCAGATCGGACGTGTATAACAATAGACACAATGTTTTTGATAACAAATACAACATAAAAAATGTATTATAATTGAATAATTTTTCAATATTTTCCTATTTTAATTTAGCCAAATAAAAATGAGCAAACGATAAAATATACTTTCAAAACATGTTTAATAATATTCGATAAATGGACAAAATGGCAACATTAATTTCTAAGTCAACACTGTCATTCGTTTCAAATTATCAACTATCGAAACCAACAAAAATAGTTTTGAAATTTCGACTGTTTTTAGCTATAGACTGCCTAGAAAGGCTCAAAGTTAGCCCTAGCAATATAAACATATATATTGACATATATATAAAACATATATATCTTCCAATTTGATATCAGTAACAAGCTGTCGCAAATCTCTACATGAAATGGCTAAATAGCATGTTATTAGCCTGATACGGGTTCCTGGTCACCAGGACATTGAAGGCAACTATAAAGCCGATGAGCTAGCTAGGAAAGGTACTATTCTACCACTCCTCGCGGACAAGGAAGGTATAAGTATGCCTCTAGCTACCTGTAAGCTCAACATCAAGGAGGAGTACAGGCGCAGGTCATGTAGAAAATGGCAAAATGCCACCTGTGCCCGCATAGCACACCAGACATGGCCAATCATCAACTCCAAGCGCAGCAAAGAGCTGTGCAGTCTAAGTCGGACCAACTGTTCTGCAGTGATCCGGGCTCTAACTGGGCACTGGCTGGTTGACATTCATGCCAACAGACTCCAGGTGCCATACAATGACTTTTGCAGAAGGTGCAACGACGAGGAAGAAGTGGAATCTCCGGAACATTTCTTCTGCCTCTGCCCTGCACTTGCCAGGAAATGGCCTAAGTGTGTCAGCCCATTGGGTTGACAGCCGATATAACATAACCTAACCTCGACTGTTTTTAAGGCGTTTTACTGGAACTGTAATTCGTGCAATAACCGGCCACCGATTAGTGGGTATTCCTGCCAATAGGCTTCGAGCGCCCTAAAATGATTTCTGCAGAAACTGCAGAGACGAAGAGGAGGCACAACTGCACTGCTCGCCAGTGCAGGCTGGCTAAAGCATAACTATCGATGCCAATCGATAAGAAAGTATGAGCCCAGGCAACCCTGGGATTTGACAGTGCGGCACGTTCACCACGCACAGCTGAGCTTTGCTATTATTTAATCGTACAACATTTCGTTGACATTCATAAAAAACTTGAATAAAATCACATAGTACAAAATGTCCAAAGTTCCCGAAACTGTTGCCTTAGAACAATTGGATAAGGATCAAATGAAAACAGTGAGTAATTCACGCCATTTAATTGATAAACACCACAGTGCAAGTGATGCAATGTGTAATCCAAGGAGCCGCCTTAAGTTAATTTTCATGAATTAGTTTTCAGATTTTCTAATGTCCTACAACAAGCTGAGTGAAATGTGCTTTACAGACTGTGTGCGCGATTTTACGTCTCGCGATGTTAAAGAGACAGAGGTAAGTAGCAACGTTTGCGGCATTTAATGCTCATGTGGTGAATTGAAAAATCTTCGTTTTTGCAGGAGAAATGCTCGCTGAATTGCATGGAAAAGTATCTGAAGATGAATCAACGTGTCTCGCAGCGCTTCCAGGAATTCCAAATGATTGCCAACGAGAATGCACTAGCCATGGCCCAAAAGACCAGCAAGATGTAGAGATAGAAACAGAGAGGGACAGATCGAAAGAGAGCTGCAAGTTCTCAAATCCAAGTAGTTTAGTTAACAACAATACACCGATACACTAACCGAGCAATGCATTTTTGTTGCATTTGTATGGTCCTTAACTAGATATTTAATAAATACCAAAAACAAAAAAAAATAAAAATGAAAAGAATTGTGTACAGGCTAGTTACGGTTTGTTATAACATTAAAGTTACGCATTTATTTTGTTAAATATTAAAAGCTTTCACATTTCTGTATTTGCATCACACTCTAACACATACATTGTATGATCGCGCTGTCTCTTTCGCACTGAACGACAAACGTGATTTTCCAGTAAATGGAAAGTAATAACAAATAATAATTGAACGGGCATCTGTTCAACATATGTATATCCGAGAAATCATTTTATTGAAAAGCTCCACGCATTCAATTGTAAAACTAAACATATTTCTATCCTTCTCAATAATATAATGCATAAGATTGCATATTGGGTGTTTCTTGCCCTATCTTTTCCATATTCCTTTCCGTAAACGTGGTCGTTTGGCGAGACTTTGCTGAGATTTACAAAGATAACTAGAGATCTATTTATATTTATGTATTTGCCAAGACATACAAAAAGGGGGATGGGGCGTGGTTTTAGCTGTTCAGCCTCATAAATATATATTAATGTATGAACTTTTAGAACTGCTTATATGCTAATTGTGCCAATTACTACAATCTGCCAATGATCAATTCAGGTTAATCCATATGTATACACATATATAATATAAAGCAAGCAGATTCTAGCCATATAGCGATCATTATTCAATTACATTAATTGCTTAAAACTTAAACCTATTGAAGCCAACGCCAGCGGCTTTACTACAATACTTAGTTATACACACAACACACACTCACTCACACACACACACTCTCTCACACACGCACACACACACACAAGTGGGAGGCTGAGGTTCAGTGACTGGTGCCGCCGACTTCAGATGGGAAACCCTCCGCTTCATTGATCAGTGCATATTCCAGAATGACGCGACCCTCTTTGTACCTAAAATGAAAAGATGAAATTATTGAACATTCACTTGTTGCAAATGCCAGCGGCAGACGGCAACTGACTTTTGCGACTCCTCTGTGGCAAACTCGTACATCCAGCCTAGTTTGGCGCCGCAATTCTTACACATAACATCACGCACCATGTGGCGTCCAGTGAGCATCACTCGCTCCTGAATTGCGCTGAACGTTAGGTTCACTACACGCTTGAACAGATAGGCGCGTCCTGCATTATTAAGCATTAGTTAATTAATTAACCATCATCATCAATCAACCTAAACCAGCTTACCTGTGGCGCCTGTGAAGCGTGTGCTTATCAACTGGCTGCGATTCGTCAGATTTGTGTGGCATTGGGCGCAATTGACCAGCTTCAGTCCGCCAAGATGCTCCAGAAAAATGCGACCCATGATTTTCAAAACAAATGTCTGAAAAAGAATAAAAGAAACATGTAACGAGTGTTTGCAAAGCAAAACAAGAAACGAGAATAGCCAAACAATCTATCCTCTTCCCGCATCGGTGTCATGCAGACAAGTCTGAACAAGAATATATATATATAATACATATATATATATATAATATACACATAGATATTCTCGAACTGAAGATGATACTTTCTGCCGATAATATACATAGGAGTGCGTCCAATAAAGATTTATATATTGGCTGTGCCTCTTTCTCTCTATTGTGTTTCCTGGCGACTCCTTGCCTGCTTTCAATTGCAGTGCGTATTAGCATGTGTGTGTGTGCGAGTGTGTGTGTGTGTGTGAGCAGCGTTTCTTTGTTTAGCTGTTTGCACGATTGCAATTGAATGTTGTTGTGAAAGTGTTGCTATTAGTAATAAATTGTAAGCAGGAAAATTCAACTCAGTTTATCGGCAGAGTATTAAGCTATTTTTCCCCCTTTTAATTGCACGCAAAATGCGAACTTACAGCTGTTTTTTTTTTTACAAGTTTTGACAAGCACAAGCAGACACCACAACGGACCCGATATTTAAATGCAATCGAGTCAGTAACATTCACTCTTTGATTTTTATAGCAAATCCAACCCAACTCGCTAATTGCGATGTCAGCGGTAACACACAAATATGTAAAAGAAAATAAACTAAATGAGACACAGCGTAGCAATAACAATGCACAACGCTAACTAGTGCCATCGCACGAGTATCGATGCCAAGCTGTTATCGATCACGATAAGCATGCTGATGCATGATTGATCGTTGTGCACTTTTCGCACCACGTTATATATGCTAATTTTGTTAAATTGAAGGGATATATATTAATGACAACATTGTTTCAGTTGACGATGAAAGTGCATGAAATATGCTGCAAGCAATCAAGTAATTGTTGCAATCGATAGTGCGGTGATTATTGACGCCCTGGGCAACAGCTGTTCGCTACACGTGATTGTGCAATTGTTGTTTTTGTTGTTGTTGTTGTTGCTGGTGCCGTTGTTGTTGTAGCTGCTGCTGCTGCCCAAGCGTCCATTTAACCACTTTGGAAATCGTTTTGAATTATGTACATTTAAAATTCATTGAAAATTCTAAATTTAGTATGTGCTCAACGATTTGAATAATCAAAATTTAAAAATTTACAACTATTTCGGTCCAACCACCACCACTCAATAAAATGGACTCCTAAGACTGAAGAAGAAGAAGAGGAGGAGATCATGCAAATTCCATTTCAAGCGATTAGCCAGAATAAGACGAAGAAGACAGCAACAACAGCGGAAGAGAGTAAACAACAATAATAACAACAACAAGTAAAGATGCACTTCCTGCGACGCAAATTGCGCACACTTCTCAGTCTGGGCAGCCGCAGCATACGAAGAGAAGTTGCCAACTCAACCGGATCTGGGGCGAAAGCCGATGTTCGAACTGGAATGGTACAAAGGATGCGTGAATGGCATACGAATGCGTTTAGCAATAAGTTTTTGCTATTCACAAATGTTGGCATCTCATTGACGCTCAGCTCCGTCGGCGATATACTCGAACAGCAGCTGGAGCTGTATAACAAGGAGATCGATGAATACAGCAGCACACGCACCCAACATATGGCAACCAGTGGCGTTGCCGTCGGCATCATCTGTCACTATTGGTATCAGCTACTGGACAAATATCTGCCTGGTCGCAGTATGCGTGTGGTTGCCAAAAAGATTGTGCTTGATCAGTTCATCTGTTCGCCACTGTACATATCGGCGTTCTTTGTGACGCTGGGCATACTGGAGCAGAAGGATGCAGAGGAGGTGTGGACGGAGATCAGGGAGAAGGCATGGAAACTGTATGCAGCCGAATGGACGGTCTGGCCGGTGGCGCAATTTATCAATTTCTATTGGATACCTACACACTATCGCATCTTCTACGATAATGTGATTAGTTTGGGTTACGATGTGTTCACCTCCAAGGTGAAACATGCGCAATCTCATCTGCCAATTGCTGCTGCCGTCGCCTCATCCTCCGCCGCCAGCGCCGCTGCTGCCAAGAATCTAAAGACGCAACATATTTAATTTAATTTAATTTAATTTATTATGCAATGCATCTTGTAAATATAAACATTTTGTAAATAAGGATCTTGAGGCCAGTGTGAATCGGACCAAAGATGTGCCTTGATGTTGCCGGCCGAGCAGCTCTTTCAATAAATGGGCCAAAATACGATGCTACAAGCAAAAAACAGTCTAAAAACATGTCATTAGCATCTCAAACTAGCACTAGTTCCACGAGTATTTCAAATCCACGCCTGATGCAATTTTCTGGTCCACAAAACTAAATAAAAAAAACCCGTTTGTAAAATGCCAAATGTGCTTAGTTCTTAGGGGGTATTATATTTATGTCGTGCAATTTGTAACCCCTTGCAAGAGATGTCTAATCAAATATCCGTCTATCTGTCACAGTTTTAAAGCTAACTTGATGTAACTCGTCTTCGACCCCATAAAGTACATATTTTTTTGATCCGCAGCAACAATGGAGGCGTCAGTCTAAGCCAAACAAACAAATCGATTTCTGATAGCAATAAAACACGGCTTGTGCCGATGAACATAGCTAAATATGTCAGCCTTTTTACACCTATTCCAAGCGCGGAAAAGCAGCTTCGATTTTAGCGGGAAATAACCACAATTGGCAGCACTGTCTGAAAAGTCGACGCAGTCAGTCTGCTTACATATATACATATATGTATATGCAGCAACAGTTATAACCGGTTCAACGCAAAAACCCCCTGCAAATGCTGTTCCACCTACCCCTGTCCCCACACATATGTGGAAATCAAGTGTTTTTTATGTGAAGGACTTTCGAGTACAACGACCGCTCTCAACTCAAAATTGATCTTGTGCAATAATTCTTGTTTGCTTCATTGACCAAAGACGGAACCTTTACAATTGTTGCACGTACACTTAGAATAAAAATTGACCTGTATTTCAAAAAATCGCCCTTCAATGAAAACCGCCCTGAAAACCAGAAGTTTTTCTTGTTTTTAGAAACAAATTCTATCATATGGGAAACAAAAATTTCTAAAATTTGAAATAAATTAAAATTTTAATATATAAATATATTTGTTTTTTTTTGTTATTTTTTTAGAAATAGTTTTTTCAAACATCTCTTTCGGGATATCGGAAACTGATTGGATTTGTATTGATGTTCGCATAAAGAAGAACAAAGGGGAAAAAATACTTGATTTAAGTTTGGTAAACGAGAACAAATATTCTAAATTTGAAGTCTGCAAATCTGAAAGTCTCTGAGATCGGTGAACAGACGGATATGGCAAGATCGACTCGTCATTTGATGCTGATCAAGAATATAAATACTTTATGTATATATTTAAGTTATATTATAATATTTCTATACATCCCAACATACGAATGACAATGACGCCAATGACGCAGATGAAACGCGTCGCTTCAAAAATGCTGAGATGATAAGGAAAAGTATTCCAGATAGATAGTCGCCTGAGCGATTGGGGCAGCAACACGCGACAATATAGAGACAGTGTGTGGCGATAAGGCGCCCATCGGTTGCTACCTACAAAAATACACTACACACAAAGAAATTGACTTTTTTTTTGCCGCAGTTAAATAGAAATCTCAACAACCCATCCGAAACAAAATGATAAAGAATACAAAAAAAAAATATAAAAAAAATAAAATACCAGCAATCAGTGATAATAAGGGGGGACAGGCGCATAAATCAGGCAAACATCTAAACTATAAAATATATATACACAGAATACATACACATCACAATGCAGGTGGAACGATATCACTTGATAACCGTTAATTAAATGCCTATCTCTCACCCTGGGGGGGCTACGTTAACCAAAAATAATGCTTATCGCTAACAATTTTGAATGAATTTTAAATCGCGAAATTCTGCTTGACATTGATAATGAAATACCCATAAAGATACACATACAGACAACCGACATTAAAATGTCGACCTTGATAACGTTGGCTGATAACAAACATTGCAGATTTTCGACATGCATCTTTTTTCGTAGGCAGGCCCAGCAACAGCTACAAAAGATTTTAATTGAAATGAAAGACCCACTGACTTGGACAAGCCGAAGATTACATACACTTTCCGGACGGTTGTCAAACATCTCACATTAAAAACCATTCGATTGTTTCTATTTTATTTATGTATTTAATTTCGACATAGCAAGCAACAAAAAATTAAATTAAGTTTCTTAACTTAATTGTGATCAAAACCGAGATCAGAACTCAAATATAAAAAAAAAAAACGAAAGTCAACCTTTGCTGACGCCCTAACAAGAAATCGAGCCAGAACCGGAAACGGGTGCTTTCACCGATATTGTCCCTTTGAAACTCAAAACTAGAACTGAAACCGAAAGTCGATTCAGTTGTATGCATTAATTTTGAATTTTAATGCCCATAGCAAGATCATGAATATATTTCCATACATATATATCGACTTAACTAATGATTCTGATCAAGAATATATATATGCCTAAATTTATATACCCAGTGCGGCAAGCGTTACACACTTTACGACAAAATTATAATAACCTCTGCAAGGGTATGCAAATTAAAATACAAAATACACATATGTATATTCAATGTATATATATATATATATATATATATTTATATATACATATATATCGCCGTCACATTTCGATTCTTTTGTCCATGAGTTGCGCATTTTAATGCGATGTATTTTGTTTCTTTTTTTTTTAATATTTAACCAGAACGGCAACGAGTTGTTTCGATTCCAGCGGGCTTGGCCAATTTGAGACCGGTTTTTTTTGGAATTTTTTTTTGGAAGATTAATTTCCTTTCTGGTGGCAGCTGGGAAGTGGAAGAGACTACGAAATAAGTTAGCAACCAAAACTTGATTGTTTAAAATTGGCTAACGAAAGCTAATTGTTGGGCCAAGGGTTTTTGGGACCTATCAAATGTTGCTGGAGTGTGTTTGTGTAATGGCTTTTTTTGAGGCCGAACATTCAATAATTAGCAAGTCAATTCATTGCGAAATTCGAGCTCGAACTCTAACTCGAATTTGGATGCAAGCTGTTGGTGCTCGTCTGCCTAAAATCGATTGGCAGTTGTAATTGTTATCGATATGATAAAAAAATGCGTAATCGTTAGCTTTCCAAAATTTACTGCACAAGCGGTGTGTATTATCAGTAGAAATGGGTTTTTTTTTGGATAACACGTGACAAATTGAATCAGGCGAAATCATTCATAAACCAATATTAATATTTTCTTTTTGTTTATTTATTTTGGCCAAACTACTTTTTAGTTGCAAGAACTCAAAGGGTCAATTGGGCCAATAGCGCGTATGCGTAATAATCTTAATACGATTTTCACTTAAAAACAGCTACAAGGTTGTTGCCATTGCTGTAAGTCTAACCTAAACAACAAAAGAAAAACAAAAACAAAAACAATTTCAACTTGTTTTCGCACGCATTGCGAATGACGTGCGTTTTATAGTGGTTGTTGTTGTTGTTGCTGCTGTCGTTGGCTTTGCCATTGACCGATCGTACAGCAGAGAACGAAAACAAGTAAATAAATGAAAGGAGATAAAAAAATAATGCGTTTATTCACAAGATGCTGACAGCAGTGCACCCACACCACTCTACACCCCCCCACTCCCAACCCCATTTCTCATCACCAACTCTCTCCTCTCCCTCTCTCTCTGTGGGCCCGCTCTTTGAAGAACGCGCGCGGATTGGCCAATTTTCTGGGCTCGTCTGTTGTGTATGCTCCTCTCACACAGCGTGTACGAAACATACACACACGCATACATATATATTGCAGTAATTATAGAAAACGCGTTTAGCAAAAGAGCGCAAATCGAAAGAGAAACAGCGAGAGGGAGAGAACCGAAAGCATAGTTAGTTATTGTAAAGAGTTTGCAAGCGTCAGGAAAGAGCTGAATTTACAGATGCGAACAGGTATCGACACATCTACATACATACATACATACATAAATATCATAGCTGAGTGTCATTTAAATTGGACACTTGCGCGTGTGCTTATATGTATGTATGTGTGTGTATGTTTCTGTATGCATACGCTTCGTTTTACTTTTTTTTGCGACTGATTCGACTTTGTTGACTGAGCTGATTTTTGCGGCATTCTTTTTAGGCCCTTTGGTGCCACGCGCAGACCCAGGTCGTGTATGTGTGTGAGTGTGTCTGCTTAATATGTAACAATGCAAAAAAGTCGATGAAACAGAAAGCTCAACTACAAAATACCTACCTACATGCACACATATGTACATGCTTACATACTATGTAACATGTGCATATTTTAAAAATGATTTTAACATTGCGTTTTTTTATTATTTATTATTTTTTGCTTGCTAACCAAGACTGTAAATATCAATCATCTAAATGTAGATATGAATTAAACACGAGTTGCAAATATAAAATACCCCAAGTGGATTATCTCTGGTGTATGTAAACACATGCGTGTGTGTGTGTGTATGTGTGTGTGTATGTGCGTAAGTAAGTACGTAAGCAGATACGGTACATTAGCGAAAGAGAAGCATACACACACCATACATACATACATACATTCAAATGTATTGAGCCCTGCTGTGCCAGAAAACAGGTGATCGGCTGACTTATGTAAGCTAACCTACATATGCATAAGCAAACACACGACACATACAAATGTGTATATATGTTGTATGTATGTATATTTGTTTGTTTGTATTCAAATTTGCAATTTTATGCTTAAGATAAACGTGATTGAAACATGTGCCAATCTCGCGAGATCATTAAGCATGGCATTTAAAATGGTTCATTAAGCTGTCAGTTTTATCAATTCAAAGAATTTCGCAAATAGTACTATGAACCATGCAGCCAGCCCGCATCCCCCTTCCTACTCCTTACACTTGCCATTAGCCTTGAAAACGGTGCAAAATTTCAACGAATTTAGTTGGTGTTTTGTCTTTCTTTTTTTCTTTGGAAATGCGAAAAAAAATCAATTATAGAGATAGTTGGGACAGCTGGTAAACAGACGTCTCAATTATTATCTATTTTTGAATGCCAAAGCCGAATTCGACAGTGAACATGAAAACACACGCTTCTCAGGGGGGTGCAGGAGGGTGGGCGGGATTGGGGGGTAGCTGCGTCGACCTTGAGAGCACTTTTTAGAAACAGCAACAGAGACACAACGACGGAAGAGAGAGTGAGCGAGAGAGAGAGAGAGAGAGAGATGCAAAACCGGGAGAAAATTGACTACGTCAGCAAATAAAACACATGGCGCCCACGCATCTTTTGAATATAATAAATAAGACTGGGAAACATATATATAAATATATATATATATATATATATATATATGATACTCTTACGCATATTTCACTATTAATTGCCAAGTTTCAAAAATTGCAAGTAATAAATATTTTATTTATGTTTATATGAATCTTCGAGAAGTATTCACATTTGTGTTGGGCGTCTAAAATATTTCCATATATTTATCGAGCACTTCTTCAGCTTTAATCATTTATCGATCGATCGATCGAAATATTTATCGATTTAATTCTTTTTTATATATATATTTTTTTTTTAATAAAAAAGAAAGTGTTAAGTTTGCTACAATTCTCTGGTATCAAATACTTTCTCGCTAGCTGATAATGAAACATTAGCTCAAGGTTTCGCAGATATCTGCAAGATCGAACATAGGTATATATGTATATATGTATAGCTACCTACGTAATACTGCAAATCTGTACAATCTCTGGCACAACTTTTGCTTTCGTTGCTTCGTTTTTTTTTCTGCAGCATTTACGTCAAAGGAGCTTCAACAAATTTCTTTTAACAGAATAGAAGACAAAGCATGGGAAAACAGATAAAAGGGGGCAAAACCATTAAGAACGCAGAGAGCGACTAGAAGATACCCTCCACGTATTCAAATATATATATTAATATAATATATAACAGTTCTGTATGCATATGCATTATAACTTATCCATAATTAGCCAATCTTTTCGCATTTTTCCAAGCCGAACGTGATCAAGATACATATGTATAGAAGGATATATCTTTAAAGTTGTTTCTTATTTATTGCTAACAGCAAACGATATCGATAATCAAATGATGTTATCGATAAAGTGAAATAAGCTCGAACTGCTTATGATTGGAACTTAAGTATTTCAAAATTAAAGTCTTTTCTCTCTCTCTATATATATATACAGAAGAAAAAGTGATATATATATGTATATATACTACTATATATAACTTGTATAGAAGATGCTTTCGTCTACATACACTTAAGTTTATTATACCCTCCTTAGCCAATGGTAAAATAGCTTAGGGTATTAATATAAATATAGAAAATAGAAAAGAACGCAGTCAGCACACACCCCCAACATACATATACATATACATATACATATACATATCTATACATAGATAAACATTGGAGTACACACTTACATACAAGCATCCGTACATACACTCTATTCATGTACATATATAGATATATGAATTTTGTACTTGAATGTATCTGTTTCAGTCTTTTTGTGTCTTTATTTCAGATTTTGTACGCCACGTGTGTTTGCTCGTTCTTTTAGCATTTATTCCCCATCACACACACACACACATACATACCCATTCCCATTCCCACTCCCACTCCCACTCCGACCTTCTCTTCAACTCGATAACGATATATAATATATATTAAACTCGTACATGTGGCCAACTACTCATATTTCGAAGTTTCCGGGCTTAGGTAAAAAAAGCCAAATTTATTGCGCAGATAGATCTAAACGTTCATCAAGATTGCAAATAAAGCAACAACAGAAAACAAATGACGCATACTTTGCTGGAGAGTGTTCGACTTTCAGATACCCAGTGTATTTTCAAATATTCAGCCAGTAATATGCACACACATATACATATTATATAGAAAACAAGGAGATACTTTATTGGATCCGCCTGGGGACCGATTGAAATTCAGAATCGGAATCAGAGCCAAAATTTTAAAATGGTTTTAAAACCCAAATTCGGAAACATATATTTTTGTAACGCAAAGATCGTATTGGAATTAAAATATCTTAGTGGATCCCGTTATTATATTGTCGATCCCGTTATTTAGGTGTGTGTGGATTACCTAAATTCCAGCTTATATTCCAAGTTTTAGGCTAGCTCGGCTCGCTTGTTGATCCTTGTGATATATTCGTCCGATATTGATAAGGAACAACTTACAATTTGAATAGTTTTGTCGCCCTTTTATAGCTTCTAAAGCTATAAGCTTCACAACGGTTGGGCATACCCACTTTGCTATGCGTTACAGGGTATATAGGCAAACAACTTTCGCTACTGGGCACATGATCGCGATCAGGTTGGTTGCTTGGTATCAGGAGGTATCATTGCTTTTATCAGCACCTGACAATGACAATGCGCTTTTCGCGGATGATCGATAGATAGTTAGATAATCGAAAGACAACCAAGTCTTATTTGAGCGCGTTTTCGCCAATCTTCATCTGAATATCAATCTGAACTTTATCTCCGTTTTACCATTTCGACGCTAATGGAATTTGAATGAGCTATTAATATTGATTCAATTGAAGACCTCAAATAATGTCTCACATACAAAGCAAAACGCTAATGGACCATTTCATATATAATATATACCGCTGCAGACCTGGCTTAGCCCAACCGATTGTTTCTACGGCAGCTATATGATATATGTATTATTCCGATTCGACGTTGCCTTCAATGCCCTTTGAACTTCACATCACTTTTCAATTCTAACGGCCCCCAAAAGGTTATCTTCAAACTGTTTAATACATCCTTACTTCTCTTGAGGATGTATACAATTTAAAATACCAAAAAAGTAGTCATTTAGAGTGAGAATGTAATGATTTTCTGTACTAGTACTACAGGCTCAGAAGGTGGTCAAAATAGAGCTGGCTAGGTCGCAGAAGGCACCCAAAAGCCCTTAAGCTAGCAAATATTTAGACAACTCCATTTTGAACACCTTCAAATTGCAGTCTATATGTATGTATATGTATACGATGTCTGTTCCCAGACAGTTCGATGTAATTTTTCATAATCACGTCATTATTTCCCTATTTTGGTATACCTATTTTATAAATATAGAAAAACACATTGATTACTTGCTGACGACACGAGAGACCCTGTGGCCCCGATCGATTTGGATTTGCATACGCACGCTATATATATATATATATATATATATATATATATATATATATATATATATATACTTGTAGACGTATCCGAGTAATACGCTTCATTCCGTATGCTATTCCGTTTCCAGAAACGCATGTAATCAGTTGTTGGATTGAACGATGGATAGATTGAGCGATTGATTCTGCGAACATTGTTCCCCTTTACCTAGTATATATATATATATATGTATATGCTCGATTCAAGTACAAAACGTACGAAAATAGAACATAGAATAAATATTCTAAGAGTGACTTGAATCTAGTTTATTGTCGCCTTTTTATATCTCAATATGAATGGAGCCCAAAATTGGTTAAAAAGGGTAGCATCAAGTTGTGCAAAAGTATGTAAACGGCATTTCCGAACCCATAATGTATATATACTCTTGATCCGCATCAATTTGCCCGTCGATATAGTCAAGGCAGCGATATCAACGATATAATATACCCTGAAGACAAATGGAATTTCTGTTAATCCAATATTATTTTCATCCTGAACAGAGTCCCTTTGAAAGCTGGGCTTTGGGTAGCTCCTCGTCGAGCTGTTTTGACTATGGTATTCTAATTTATTATGCACAAAGTGTAACAATTTAGATGTAATTTGATGTAGTCTTATAACAGAGATGTAAACTTAAGAATTGCGATATGATGTTGTTGCTGTTGTTGTTGTTGTTATTATTGTTATCGTGGTTGTAGTTAAATATTAACAACATGATAAATTTGTCTTGCACTTGCACAAAATATTTACTTGCATAATAACAATAAGAAGCTCAATAACAATAACAGGATGACTCGCCGACGGGCAATTGGGGCTGGGGTCGGGCTTGGGGGTTATGATTATTGTTGTTGTTGTTGTTGTGGAAGCTTGCAGTCAAGTCTGTAATTTCTCGATGCTTGGGCGACGATGACGCTCCACGGTTATCAAGGTGAAGACAAGCAAAACAAAAACTCTGCTTGTCAAGTGAGCAACAACAACAACAACAACAGTGACATAAGCAACAATAAAAAGAACAACAATTGCTCAAATTGCGCATTCGACCAAAATCAAGTCAACATACAAAATATATCAAAACAAGATACTCGAACAAATTGTCCAATAACAAACACAACAATTAAAGTGGGCCCGTTCTGGCAGCGAACGCGCCTCCAAGAGCAACTACACACACACACACACACACCCACACACACACACATACATACACACACACACACACACACAGACGTTCATAAAATAGATATACATAAAAATATATCATACATATTTGCATTGCTTTTTTTTCAATTACAATTATTGCCCCAAAAATCTTGGACTTTTTATGTTTTTAAATTTGAATTTAAAATGCTTTAATACTTAATTTAATTTAATTTAAGTTTCTAATTCGATTTAATTAAATATATTTTTCATTTTCTGCACATCCACTCAATTTTATTACTCCCAGATTTGATTAATTTTTTATGTTGCGTGTGTGTTTTTTTTAATTTAAATTAAATCATAATATTCATAATATATTTTCATTTCAAATTTTTAATTAAATTTAAATGCTCAATTATTAAATGTTGTTTTTAATTTTGTAATTTAAGATTTGTGTCAAGGCCCCGCTAAAATGACATAACAGGAAAGGTGGATTGCTGGTGGTGGTGGAATCCTCTTCCTTAGATTCATTTAAAGCTTATTCACTGGTCGAGGTAGTATTCTGCTCAGCTGCTGCCGGGTGCTGCACGCGCCTTCAATTGTGTCATTTGATAGACGCACACACACACAGCAAGTAGCTACAGATAGATAGTGAGCACGAGTTGATGATAGTCATTCATCAACTTGTTTGTATGCCAAATGACAAACAAGAACAGCGACAACATAACAATATTGTTGTCAGCCAATGCAACCGCAATAACACACGAGTGTATACACCCCATTTAGTATATATATATAAGGGTATATTTGCCATCATTTATTAACTTACTGATCAGAATAATTGTACTTGTCTAAGAGATCGGGAAAAGTTATATATGAATGAGGTATATGCTAGCCATATATTTTATACCTGTTACTTAGTTATACATATGTTTTCTATAAATTCATAATTTGCTAAGATTTAGATTAATATAAATAAATATTATCTTAAGCTATAATATTGAAGATATAACAACAGCATCGAAATGATGCTTTTACGTTACTTTTGCATTTCCCCTTTAAGCCTTATTCGCAAACGTTTTGTGTAGATGTTAAATAAATGTGGCTCAAGTATTTCAGATATAATACAACTGAAAAAGGAAGTCAGCTCCAGAGTCGGAAGTATATTTTTATTATATTTGTTATTAGTTATAGCACACTTTATGCATAAATCTAGTGGATTATAGCTCACTTTTACCACCCTTTACGTGTGCACACGTGTAGTAAGCACCTATTGATAAGCACTATCATCAATGGGGCTAACTATACCTATACTTGATTTCTCTTCGAGTTCTCCTCGCCAGCACCATCCCCAATTGAAGGTCATAGAACTGACCCACTGAGCACCTCAACACACACACACACACGCACACACACAGACAGTTGTATATGCACGATGTGTTAGTGTATTACAAGATGTTCTCAGGGCATATCCAGAGACCTATTAAGCAGTCATTGACATTGGCATATACAAATACAGACGCACATACAGACAGACAGAAAGACAGACAGAAAGACAGACAGACAAGCAGACCGCATCGCGTGATCGCGATAAGCTTGCTCATATGTATATCGAAAAGAGTTGTAAAGACGGGTAGTGCGTGTGGGGGGAGGGCGGGGTAACATGTGTTTGAATAGCCCAAAGAGCAAAGAGAAATTGTAAAAAAAAAAACCAAGAAACGCTCTTAAGTTACATTTTATGCGTAAAAACTGCTGCTGCGAAGAGAACTTTCGATTCTTGATGGTAACTGTAAGTCGGTTGTACTAAACACACACACACACACACGCACATGCATGTTGATGATGATAAAGATGATGACGATGTAGATGTTGGTTTATTGCGTCAGCGGATGCGCCTATGGCAGCTATGATTAAAAACATTGCACGGGATTTACTCAAATCCAAACTTATAAGCGGGAAATTAGACAAAAACAAAAAAATATATATATATATAATTGGGAATTCTTTTTTATTACTAATTACTATACGGCATAAATGTGTATTTATGTTTGTACACACATATTTATATTATGTATGTAGCCATTCATATCAACGTTTTACCCTATGCAAGGGTAGCAAGAAGACAGGAAAAAAAAGAAGCACAAAAAACCAACTAGGAAAAACATGCAAAATGTGCACATCATGTTGTCCAGGTGCTATATATGTAATATAAATACATATATATATATGTCTATCTATGTGCGAGTAGATAACTAGACAACCAAAAAAACGCGCTTCTTTTTCCCAAATAATGTGATAAACAGGAAAAAACTAAATAAATGAAATATCAATACATATGTGTATGTATGTGTGTGTGTGTGTGTGTGTTTGTGTCCGCCGGATAGTTCCGTTCAGGTAGAAGAGTTGCTGCTTTCCAAGGTGCGCTCAAAAGCAGCGAGGAATAGCCGCAAAAAAGGAGGAAAAGAAAGAGGAAGATAAAACACGTGTACGTCACACGTTTTAGTTACAGTTATTTCCCACACCCACATATGTATGTTAAGTTATGTTATGTTATGTTAGTTTTGTTATGTTATGTGATATTATGTTATGTTATATCCATTATGAGTACAATAAATATGGCGTCATTCCAATACCGGAATACCATAATGGACAAGATAACAAGATTTTAAGCTGTCAATCAAAGCAAATACATATATATATATATATATATAGAAATATACATGTATGTGTATGTATGATAAGTACGTATGTACTTTCACATTTCTAAAATAACACAAAAAGTGTTTTGGCAAATTGCGTTTCTTAAATAAATGATATTGGTTTTCAATATGGCGTGATAATTGTTATATTTCTAATTGCGTATTTATTTCGCATTTCTAATATTTATTGATAATTTCTCTCCTCATTTTATTAAGGACATTTACTCTCACTTTTTTATCTATTCAACAGTCTCTCTCTCTCTCTCTCTCTCTCTCTCTCTCTCTCTCTCTCTCTCTCTCTCTTTCTTTCTCTGTATCTTTATATTCTATCTGGAACCATAAAGCATGAATCATGATTGATAAAAGAATCATCATTGTGACTTTTGACAGTTTTTTCGCAATTTAATCTCGACGCAGTTTGCTAAAATAGATAACGCATTACGTATTTGTTGTAGTTGCTTTCTATGCCCTACACCAAAGGGTATTACACCTTGATCATATTAATTAATAGTATTAAAACTGGCATACATCTAATATAATATAAATATTTACTTTTTTAATTTGGGAACATATCACAAATGATAGTAAGCGAGTCACAAGTTTTAATATTTCTATTTTTTATTTCCTATTTCTATATTATTTCAATACGAGGTACACAATGTTTGCACTCTAATGGAAAAGTACACACACAGACCAAGAACTGAACAAAGAACCAGAAAGAATTCTACGCGTAAAGAACGCTAAAAAATAACACGACAACAACATCAAAACGCTCAACTCGAGCTAAAAAGCAATTTTTCAAAATGTTCAGGCAAAAATTTAACCGAAATTGCCGCAAATTGTTGTTGTTTTTCTTCTTTTTTTTTTTGCACACCAATAAGCATAAAAAATATTAAGAAAAACAGGCGAACAAGAAGAGAGAGAAAAAAAACAGTTCGTTGACGGCAAAAATATGTTGCGTCGCCAAAAAAAAAAGAAGAAAAGTCTGTTGCGAGCAAAAAAGTACGCGGTAGATGCCGCCGCCAGCCCCCAACTCACCTCCCTCAACCACTCACCAACCACCCCTCCCTACACACACATACACACACACACACTCAACTTAAGTTGTCTCTGCGCAGCGTTGTTTCTTCTCTTAAAAAAAATGGCCGCTCCCAACGAGCGATCGCTGCTGACGCAGACATCGACGTCAGCGTCAACGTCAACGTCAGCGTCGACAGCGTAACTGTGGCCTATACATAGAGCGAGCACAGCAGCAGAAGCTCAGTTCTTGCAGATACTTTGTGCTGTTCACAAGTTGCAATTGCACGCAAATTAATAACAAAGAAAATATTAGCAGTCCCGAATCAAGACTCCACATACATATATAATTTTATATATATATATTTTTTTTTCGTCTATGCAATAATTTGATTCACCCTGTTTGCGACCTATAGAAAAAAGCGATCTTAAAACAAAGTGCAAAAAGAAAAAAAAAACAGTTGACAAATACGTCTATATAAAATATACAGAACATAAGCATAAGTTGTGTGTGTGCGTGTGTGAGTGTGTCGGCGAGCCGGAAAAGTGTGCAACGCTTTTCCTTACATTTGTTTTGCTTTTTATTTTCGCGCGCTCTCGCCAAACGCTTACGAACATGACGACCAAAATGGCCATAAATGCAAAGGTGAGTAGCACAAAAAAAAAACAATTAATTTAAATTGGGATATATCCCTCTCTACCGATTTTGTGGGGCTTAGTGTATCGAGCAAATATGCCTAGAGGTCCTCGAAGAAGAGTTTTGCAGCCATCGAATCTTTTCATATTATTTGAAAAGAAATATATAAATATAAATCTGACTGATTTACTTTTCAAAAGGTGGGGCAACCTTAACATATATTTACAGCTTAAGTGCTGCAGTTCAAAATTTGCTCTCAACGAATGACATTTTCTATCTACAAAAAGAAGCTTAGATGTATATAAATATTATAAAATGTTTCAAGATTGCTTTGTTCCCAAAAAAAAAAAAAAACAATGATAATAGAAATTGGCTGCTTGCTGATAACGACAATAGTTCAACAAATGGTTCAGCAATCATACAAAAAACAGAAATAAATAAATAATATTAAAAATATATTAATTATGTATAGCAACAAGAATGGCAAACTTTGTCGCAAACCGAGAATCTGTGTTCCATGAAATATAGATGTGAATAAGGGCCTAGCAACAAGTCTTCATCAGTAAATGCTAATGCATAGAACAGCAACAACTGTGCGTAATTTTAATTAATTATAGTTTAATTATGTATGTATTTAAGTACAGTATTGTTAGTTAACAGGTTTAACTTGCCACATCTATTTTTGATGTATTTTTTCTATCTAAACAAGCTAAAATTGTTGGAAAGAAACAACTAGCTGAAAGTGCAACCAAAACAATCTTTATACAATTTTTAATAGCTTCAAAAGATAACAGGCTAACTTAAAAAGAAAAACATTTTTTCAAAGTCTAGACATATAATTGTTGTAGGGATGTAATTTCTCTGATTAGCTTTTCAAATTGTTTTTCTTTCTATTTTTTACATTGTTGGGTTATTTGTAAATGTTTAGACAACAAACAAGTTGATTTTAGTGATTAGACTTATCTGCTGATTTGCTTTCCGATAAGCCTCTTGCCACACAACTCCCTTCAACCAGCATTTGTGGCATGTGCCACCACCAGAATGTAACGTCGCAGACAATCCGGCTCCGATTTGGGTCTGGGGTCAACAGACAGACAACAGACGTTTTTTAGTTTTCTGTTTTGAGTTTGTGCTTGAGCTAGTTTCTTCTAGTTTTTTTTCGTTTCGATTCGATTTCAACTCGTTTTCGATTTCATTCAGTTTTTTTTAGTTTTTTCCTTCGTTTTTTTCGTTTTTTGTTTGTATTTATTTGGCTGATGCAATGGGCCTGCCAAGTTTCACAGTTTTATTTTCGATTTCGATTTCAAATTTTCTTTCTTGTTATTTTGTGGTTTTCCGGCATGAAGACATTGTCTCAACTATTTCATCATAATATTTATTAGTTTAGATTATTTGTTTGGTCATCTAAACTATTTAACAGCACTTCTCAACTTGTTATTGACATCTTTTTGATTGCATCTTTTGATTAGCCCTGTTGCTGGATGATTTATATATTTAGTTGTTAAGTTGTCAGTCAAGATTACAAAGATAGTTAACACCTGCTAATTAATAATATGATGACTCGGTGAAATATTTAAATATTTCAAGTGCAATTTCAATAAGGAAGAACATAATGATTAAATAATAAAATAATAAGTATTCAAATCAGATATTACATCAGTAAAAGACCAACATCTCTCACATCATACATTTTTAAAAACTCAAATTCAAATTAAATGATATAAAATTCCAGGTGCATAATTAAATTTCAAATTTAAAATGAAATAAATAAATTGTGTAAACAAAACAAAAATATAATAAATCTGCGTGTATTCATATATGTAAAATAATAAAAAAATTTAGAGAGGCAGAAAAAGATAGGGAGATAAACAATGAGAGAGAAAATAAAGAAGATGTAGGCAGATCACTTAAGCCAAACTTAAAGGTTTCTTGATCAAACCAGTGACATATCCTCTTGCCTTATACATACATATGTATATCGAAGCGATGCGAATCGGACTGCTATATGGCTGCCATAGGAACGATCGCCTTGATAGTTTTTGTTTATTCGAATTTGTTCGAACCAAATTCATCAGCTGTGCATTTCTTAATACTTTATTATCAATCATATAGTTGACATATAGTAATGATCGGTTGCTCTATTAAATTTATTGTGCAATTTCGATTGCTCGGGCTTTATCGATTTGCAATTATCGATTCTATCGATATGTTAGCGACCTACTGAACATATATTCCAAGTTCATTGTACAGATTCCAAGACTCAATATACTCTTTTATGCCTTCGATATCACAGTACAAAGTATTAGATCAAGTATGGTGCTCATGCATATGAATTCAGTTTGAAATGGACTTGTGTCAGTGCGCAGTTTAAGGCTTTAACTGGCAATCGAAGGGCAACGATTCCACTTGTTGTCAACAGTCAAAAGTCAATGCATTTGGCTAATCGGGCTAATTAGGCTATACTTAGCTAATGTCAATATAAGATAATGATATGCTAATGCCATTGAATTGGTTACGATCCGATCTATTGTATGACTTTTGCATGGCGTATTGCATCACAGAATTGGTCATTTGGAATTAGGGCTGCCCGTGGCCCAGATTACGCATTACGCAGTAGTACGCACTTTAGATATATATATATATATATATAGTTAGAAGATATATATGTGTGCATGCACCTGATACATAGCATTAAAGACAATGCAATTGGCTAAGCGTCGACTTTTGGGGTTGTTGAACGACTCAACGAACAAACAGTTGTCATATGTCATATAGAGTATAGAGTATATATATGTATATATGTATACGTATAGTCAGTCGGCCTCTTCTCCTTGCTATTCTATTTAAATGCAAATACATTTAAGGAACTTAAGGTTCGAGTTCGCATTCATTCGTAATTCATATGTGGAAATTATTCGACTCAAATAAACAAGAAACGTGAAAGTAAGCAGAAGAAGACGCTGAAGAAACAGCTGTAATTCTCTCTCAAAACAAGAAAAGATATCTGATTCTAAGAAATATGTGAAATCTTACAATACTAATATTTAATAATAATTTTAATAGTCTCTCCCGATCGAAATCGAACCGCTTTCGCTGCCGTTTATCGGGATTGGTCGAGATTGATTGGGATAGATCTTGATTGATCGTGATTGATGGGGATTGAAAGGGGAGTGTTGGGACTTATCTATAGGAAACAGAAGTAAACGGCGTGTTTTAATCAATCGAATCATCGTTTTCTTTTCATCAGGATATATTCCGCAATCAGCATCGTTTGATACGCTTCATCGAGCAATCGATTCGCCTGTGCAGCAACCAATCTCTGAAAGCGGCCCAGCAACAGCAGCAGCAGGAGAAGAGCCCGACGGCTGACTTTGAGATTAGTGCGTCGGTGAATACACAATATACACATGCACCGGAACCGATCAAGCACGACAAGGATCTGGGTGATCTGTTCAAGGCATCACAGATGTCGGTGCGTCTGGCGACGCCGCAACAATTGCACACGAAACCGGACAACGATGAGGAACTGGGATTTGGCAAACTCTTCACGGATCACATGCTCAAGATCTACTATCACAAGAGCTTGGGCGGCTGGCAGAAGCCAGAGATAACGCCACTCGAGAATCTAGTCATGCATCCGGCCGCCAAGGTGCTACACTATGCCGTCGAGGTAAGTGCCGATCCCAAACAAGATCATCAACTTCCAAATAGTCCCATCTTGATTCTTGTACGCAAAGTCCACTTGTGTCCGTCTGTCTATCCGTCTGTGTCTTCAGATTTTGAATACAAACTTGAACCGCTTCGGTTTCGATTTGAATTCCCTGAAAGAAATGCTGATATTGTTAACCAAAACGTATTTTCCAATTGACCAAACTACTCGAAGCAATTCTAATCAGTATTTGTCACGTGCAGAGCATTCTGACTTGGTCTCTCTGTGCATTGTTATCACTTATGACAACATCATCAACCACAACCACAACCACATCCACATCCACATCCACAACCACATCCACATCCTCTGCTATGGGTTCTGATTCGTATTTGGTGGCCCATCGTTGCAGCTCTTTGAAGGCATGAAAGCGTATCGTGGAGTCGATGGCAAAATTCGCATCTTCCGGCCCGACATGAATATGGCCCGAATGAATTTGGCCGCCCAGCGTTCCGGCTTGCCCACCTTTGAGGGCAAAGAGTTTGTCAAGTGCCTGTCTCGTCTGCTCTCCATTGACTCGGAGTGGGTGCCCCACACGGAGGCCGCCAGCCTATACATACGCCCCACACTGATTGGCATCGATGTGAGTATCCAGATACATGCTTGATTTCCCAGTTGCTTATTGCCTGTGTTGCTCCTCCACTCTTTAGCCCACATTAGGTGTTGCTTCCTCAGATTCGGCGCTGCTTTATTCCATACTCAGTCCGGTGGGCAGCTACTTTAAGACGGGCTCGGGCGATGGCGCCGTCTCCTTGCTGGCAGATCCCAGCTACACACGTGCCTGGCCAGGCGGTGTTGGCAATCGCAAAATGGGCTCCAATTACGCACCCACGATCAATGTACAAAAGGAGGCGGCCGCTCGTGGTTTGCAGCAGGTGCTCTGGCTGTACGGTGAGGATCATCAGCTGACCGAAGTGGGCACCATGAACATATTCATGTTCTATGTCAATGACCAAGGAGGTAAGTCTTTAAGCCTCTACATTGAGTATCGCATCGGTAAATGATTGAAACTTAACTTCAAATTTGAATCTTTCCTACGATTTCAATTTTAAAGAAAACATATTCTGTTCATAAATGTCGAGTGCCATATTTACATAAAGATTAAGCTTAATTATATCAACAATTTATAGCAAACTTTAACAAACTTGTCATGTTCAATCTATTTGCAGAACAAGAACTGATAACACCGCCCCTAAACGGTCTAATCCTGCCCGGCATCACACGTGACTCCATTTTGGCGATGGCCCGACAGTGGGGCAAGTTCAAGGTGCGCGAGAGCGTCTTCACCATGCCCATGGTCAGCGAACTTCTCAACCAGGGACGCGTAAGTGTTTTCTCATCTCAACTACCCTCAATCCAAACGCCAACCAGCAATTTTCCTAAGCTAAACTAACTGTGTTTTGTTGTGTTGTGCTTGGTTACAGCTGCTGGAACTGTTTGGCACGGGCACCGCCTGCGTGGTTAGTCCGATCAATAGGATCAATTACATGGGCCAGGATCTGTATATACCCACAATGGAGCAGGAGAAACCGGTGCATGAGCTGATACGTGACACGCTCACGGATATACAATACGGCAAGGTGGATCATCCCTGGTCGATGGTGATTGACTAAATGCCACCAACAACAGCACGTGATGAAACCACAAAACCACAACTCAACCCAACTAACCCAAGTTGTGTATTAGTAGGTTATAGTTCCAACAGTTTCTTCCTTGGGTTGCCGATGTGCTCGAATTTTCTGTTTGTTGCATTTAAATCTATCTATCTGCATATATATATATATATATATATATATATACATTTTATATATAAGTTAAGGGCTGGGCCTATCAGCCATGCTACATATATAGCTACTATATATACATATTTATATATATACCACTCTGTACAAGTCGCACTTGAGTTTTAATTTATAATTTATTTATGCCAGGTCTTTTTTTTTTTGTCCAATATACAAAATATTTTTTGTAGTTTAGTTTGTTTTTGTAATTGACTTAATTCAGTTCAGATCAGAACGGAGACGATTAACGATTTCATAAAATTTATGAATGCTTTTTTTTGCATGCTTTTACTTCCTTCTAAAGCAAAAGAAAATCGAGTCAAAAAATAAATAAAAATACAAATAGGAAAATAATTTAATTAATAGCCAAAGTCTAAGGAACTGCCCCATATGCAGACCTAGAAAAAAAGAATAAACTATGAAAAAACCACTTATATATAAAAAAAAAAGAAACACAACAATCTAAAACCAAATTAATTTTGGAAACGTACCGGAGGCAAATGCATTTATTAGTCAGTAAGTTGCCAGAGTCGAATCCAAGTTAAGCATTAATCGCATTTCTGGAAAAATGTATAAATGTATCTTTAAATATATTGTTGGAGATTGGAGGTAAAAGCGGCCTGGAGAGCTGCAGAGCAAGCTGTGACTAAACTATTGTACCCTAGTTCTTAGACAAAATTGTTGTATGTTGCATACAATACCCTATACGATAATAAAACAAATACTATATGTATACGAACATTAAACCTAATCATACAAACACAAATACAAATAAAATTACAAATACAAATACAAATACAATTTTGACTAGTATTGATACACACAAATTGGCCTAAAATATGGCAGACAATATCGGGCTCTGATTTTGCATGGATCTCCTTCAATATAGGCGACAATCGCTCAACAAAATCAAAGCCATATGAATATGATTGGGAGTATGATTGTGGATGCAGTGCCTCGCAAGCGTGCAATGGCATCCTCACCATCATCATCGTTGAACGGCTCGTCACCCTCGCTGCGACGACAGCATTTGAGCAGCGCCGCATTCAGGAACTGCTCGTCCCAAATATCCTCTGTTTGTATTTGCTTCTCCTGCGAGTGCGACTGGCGGACACGAGTTGCTCCCACCTGGCGTCCACCACTGGGCACACGCCGCTGCGTCTCAAGCAGACGCGCCTGCGAAGCGGCTCTCGGAATCGAATGGCGGCATTGCTCCCATCGATCCTGTTGATCTCTCTGCTGGCGCCCCAGCCTCGACGCAATTGGCATCGGACGACGCACCAACAGTTTGTTCTCCAGCAGAAAGTTGCGCTGACCTTGACCCATCCACATACGGAATAAAGAATAAAAATATATATAAAAGTCACAGTAGTATAATGGAAAACAGATCTGAATAGTGTAAACAGGAAATGTGAACGAAATTCAAGTTGAATACAAAAACAAAAACAAAAAAAAACTTAGAAAACTGTCACCTCAAAAAATTGAATACCCGGAATTGAATCAGAATCCGGTGTTCACCACATTATCAGGAATTCAAACCACAACCGGAACGGTTAACAGAAATAAACCGATTGAAATATAGAGCCAGAACCGGAGCCGGAATCGGACCCGGACCCGTAGCCAGAAACGAAAGCAAAGCTCAGAGAGCGAAATAGAGATAGGCTGGAATGAATAATTATATATAGATAAGTATATTTATAGTTATACATACACATACACACAAACAACACACACATACACACACACACGCAACAAGGACACAAACACATTATTAAATGATAAACTCAGCATTCAGCGTAATTATTTAATAGTTAATAGAGGAAAACGAAGCAATACTTAAAGCAACGCTCCAAATTTATTAAAATTAAAAATGTATTTGCAGCTGATATAAAAATATCCACTTTTTTTCAATTGCAAACACATTTTTTAATGTACATCTTCATCTACATCTACAACAAATTGTTGTACTTACAGACATAATTTTCGTATTTCTCATTTATATCTTAATGAAAAACAATAGTTTGTGATTTTATAGAATATATTAAGTTCAGTCCTTGCAATTTGCACTCTTACATTTAGCAAATATTTGAACAAATTTAGTCGCATTAACATTAAAAGAAAAGATCACAAACACGTTAATTGAAATAGTTGGCAAGTCGATAATATATATACTACAGGGGAGGAGAGATGACATCGCTTAAAAGAACTTCTCCTTGACTGACGGCGTATCTAAGTGTATCTGCAAGTTCCTGCGAGAGAGAGGGGGAGAGAAAAAGTGAATATTTGTATTTAAAGATGAATCATTTGGTTAGATAACTACCTGGGCAGCTTTAAGCAGCTGCGCTCAGCGGGACTGCAGGGGGAGGAGCTGGCCACCAGCTTTGGAGATGAAAGCAGGACACCCCCGTTGTTCTCATCTGGGAACGAGGTGTTCGGTATCGCATTCTCCTTGTTGACAGGATTCTGACAACTGTCTTGGCATTTACAGTAGTCGTTGCAGCTGTTGCCCGCTGAATAACAGCCACAGCGTTTTGAACTGCAACTTCTGCTGCAGGAACAGTGCTTCACATGGCTGCTGTTGCTCTTGTTGTTGGTGCTGGTGTTGCTCCTGCTGCTGTTTGCAGTGGGTTTGATATTGCTTTTGGTACTAGTAATGGGATTGGGATTGGAAGTGTCGCCGTCGATGCACGGCTGCCTCAGAGAATTCGATTTCTGTGTGGAAAGTAGGAAAATAGTTAAAAGAGTTACTTCCTAGGGATGCAAAGGACGACTTGCCTTGGAGCGCTTCTTTGCTGGTACCCAGTCGGGATCGCTGTCCATATTATTGTCCTCAATGGATATATCGCTAAAGTTGACCAATGATTCGTTCCCAACTGCTTCAACTGCGTATTTATCTTCACCTGCTACTTTTTTGTGCTTCTTCGACAAATTCGCTTTGGACGTGAGGAGATCGACCTGTTGTTGCAACGCTTCCTTGGAGCTAAGCAGCTCCTCCACGATCTGCTGTTGGGCCAAATCACCGCCGCGCAGTAGCATCGCCATCTTCTCTTCATAGCTGCGCTTCTCGTTGACCATCTGCTGCTCGTACCGGTACTCGGCGATTCGCAACTGTTCGGTTAGTTCCTCGATACGCAGCAAAGCCTCTTTGTAATAATCCAGCAGCATTTTGCGCTTCATGGTGCACTGCGCCTGTTCGCGTCGCTGCTGGACGAGCATCTTCAACACCTTGCTGCTGATGGCACGCGCCTCTCCAAGGCTATGCACATTTTCACAGAGTGCCGACAGACGACTGTCCAGGTCGTTGAAGCACACCTTCTGCTGCAGATCCGCAATTTGCGCATTGCGCATTTCCAGCTCCTCCTCCAAGCTGGCTAACTGTGAAGCCTTGAAAGCTGCCTGCTCCTGATCCGGTTCCTGCCGTTCCTTGATTTGAAGGCACTGCGCATTGATCGTCGCCCGATCCTCCATCAGCTGCTCCAGACTGTGCTCGGCATCGACCAACGAGAGTATGACCTCCAGCTCCCGATCCATCAACGCATCCAGCTTGCCAGCATCAGCCGTCTGATTCTTGGCATGTCGCTGACGTTGCGCCTGCGCAGCTCTCTGACGCTCCAGCGCATCCTTCAACCTTCAATAAAAAGAACGACAACGAGAAATATATATATAATTATTAACAATTATTATACATGTATACATATAAGGATTGGCTGATCTTACCGCTTGTTAACGGCCATTGCGTCCTCGCACTTGCGCTTGAGCACCAGGCGCTGATTGTCGTAGAGGTTCTTCTGGCGGACCATATCGCTCTGCATTTTCCTGTCTTTATTCTTCAGCTGGGTCAGCTGCTTCTCGCTTAGCATTTTGGATTGGCGGAATCGCTCGGATTCTTCGCGCATGGTGCGGATCAGTTTTACCTTGGACTCCTTCATGGCACGGATCTCGGTGCTGAGGTTCTTGATCTTCTCGCTCTCCTTTTCGCGCATCTTAAGCATGTTGCCCTGCTGGGCGATCTTGCGCCGCATATCCGTCAGCTCATGCTCGAGCAACTGCAGACGCTTGCGTCGCTCCTCGGCCAGCTTGGCGGAGATCTCCTTCTGTTTAGTGATGCGCAGCTGCTCCATCAGTTCGCGACGCTCCGATTCGAGCTGCTCTACCTTCACCTGGTACTCCTTCAACTTCTCATCGTTGCCTTCCTCGTGCAATCGTCTGAAGTTCAGAGCGACGCGATCGTGCAGTTCCTGCTTAAGATCCAGCTGACTATTGATTTGGCGCAGTTTAACATTGAGATCCAGCTGCTTCGTGGTGTGCTCGTTTATCTCCTCGCTGCTGCCCAAATTGGACTCCACGCTGCTGCTGCTGCTGCTGCTACTGCTGGCGTCGGCAGTGAGGCACTCCTTCCGATGAGTCTTCAGGGCAATTTCTGTTTGTTTCAGCTCCTCATCCACTCCGCTGACCAGCTGTACAACATCGCGCAAATGCTGCTTCAGCACGGATTGCTCCTCCTCCTCCACCTGTTCCGGCCCTTTCGTACTCAGCTGTTGTGCCTCGCCCAACTTAGTCATCAACTCAAGTACGCTCGCCTTGACCTTGTCGTGGTTCACCTCCGTTATGTATGCCTGCATTTCCTTGTCGGCCAGATTGAGCAACGCCTCCTGTAGCTCCTTTTGCAATTGACGATTATGCTGCTTGGCCTCTTGCAGCTGCTCACTTATCCGCTGATGCTCCAGCGCCGAATCACGTGACAGCCCAGAGCCATTCTCAACACCTGCTCCCCCGCTGCCGCTGTCGGCACCTCGAGCCAGCAGCTCGATGCGCAGCTTTTGTACTGTCTCCTTGAGCATCATCACCTCGGCCACATGCGGATCGACATTCACCACCGGCTTATTCTTAATTTGTAGCGCACGATCCGCATATTGCAGCGTGCTGATTGTCTCGGCCACGTTGTAATCTGCCGGACTAACGCAGGCGATCATCAATGTTATCGAATTGCCACCCAAAGACTCCTGCAACCATCGCGTCAGCTTCGACTGCCGATATGGGACATAGGCAGCACTTTCTCCAGCTGCAACAAAACAAACATTTAAATCATTGATGTACTTAATCAATATTTTTTCTGTGTGTATGCTGCAGAGCCCCGTTACCCCGTTAGGATTGGGTGTACGTATATATGTATGTAGAGAGCGCACTTGCAGACCTGCTCACATTTTGGTGCAAAACTTTAGTTTTGATTGTAATAGTATTTCAAATTATTCCACAATGAGAAACCAACCATTTGCTGTTTTGCAGAATTGAGTTTTTCTTCGTACTGAAGACTTTTAAGAGGTATCGATTTTTAGCAGTGTAATTTTTGACAAGCCCCACTTTTTTCACTATAAAATGAGCCATATTTTTATATTTCGTGGCTTTTAAATAAGCAAACACAATAATTTTTATTTTTGTACTCAGTAAACTATAAGCCCCAAACAGAAGATAAACAAAAGGAATAGGTAAACTAAAAAAGGGGTCTGAGGAGATACATTGAAGAGTAAAATATAGTAAAAGGAATCGAAGGGATTATAAAAGCATTTATAAAAATATTACTTACAGCCCAGCACATTTATGACATTTCCCAGGGCGAGCAGGCCCTTGTTGATGTTGACGCCCTCCTTGAAGCGATCACCAGAAGTCATCGTCTTCGCGCACCTTTCCGACCCGGCCAAATCAACCAAATGAAATTTCGATTTGATCACAGATTTCCTGCATAATACAAAGATAACATATTCAACATATCTGCGTATGGATGAATTTAGCATCGAGTGAACTTACTGGCCAGTCTTTTGTTTTGCCACCACCGATAGAGTGAAAATGGCGTGAGACCGTGAGGAACTTTCGTTCATCGCCGTAGAGGCGACGGCGCGACCCGAGGAGCCGCGCATTAGCTCACTCGCCACCTGTTTGGCACCGGTCACTTCCACCTCGGTGAGTCCACGCATAAAAATTCCATTTTTATCCTCACGTATGTCGACAATGCTGTCCTCCCGCCTGTTCGGCGAGAACAGGTCGTAGAACTGCTCTTGGTACAACTCGACGAAGGAACAGGTGATCCTAAAATCACACTGCTCCGCCATGGCGACCGTCTTTTCAAAGATTTCGTTGGCAGCCCTCGGAATAATGCCAGCATGCTCGCCCATACTGCCATTAAAAGCGGTGCCCATAGTATAAGTCTTTCCAGACCCGGTCTGGCCATAAGCGAGTATTGTTAAATTGAAACCATCGAGCAGCTTCTTCAGCCTACTGGCTACACACGTCTTGTACACATCCTCCTGGCTGTCCCCGCAGTCGAACACATAATTGTACGTAAATGCTTTGTTATTCACTATTACCTGGGGAACTCGAGCGTCGGGGCGCTGCACTGCCATACGGCAGCCGCGGTCCTCCTCCGATTTGACAAGTGGGCGCAAGCGCAATGCCACTGCTACCGAGTCGGTCATGTTGCAACTGGATGTACCTGCCAATAAATACAACAGTTGAGATTCTAAAGTAGCTAAAGCCAAACGAAAATTACAGTCAAACGCATAACTGCACATGCCGCCATACTTTCAAGCAAACGACAATTTGTAAACTATATAACTGTAGTTGCATTACCTTTTTCTAGGTGTGACTTCAAGAAATTGCGAAATTGAAGCGACTGTAGAGACTAGAACACAATTGGATAACGAAAAAACTCCACACAACTAAAGGGCAGTCAAATATTTGACACAAAAATTGTTGCACACGAAAAGTTTAGTGATTGCGGCGGCGGCGTCAGTCAAATGTAGCTTCGCAAAACGATTTTTGTGTCCAAGCTCGCACAAAAAAATTAATGCTAGTGACTATGGTTTCCAGCGATAAGAAATATCGATTACAATTTCCTTATTCAAGCACGCGAAAGCCCAGCTTAGAGATCGATGAAAAATTTCACGAGCGAAATTTGAAATTTATTTCGTTTTTGGAACCTAAAAACAAAAAGTCTGCTTTGAGGCAAAAATGTAATGAATTAATTTTCTTACCTTTCCAGCGTTTATACACTTTTACACTTTTTTTTAATTTTCCATAATTTAATATTTTCTATTTCGATGGACTTGCAGTTACTATGGTGGCACGGTTTTTGCATATTTATTTTAATTATCGATATCTTTGTTTTGATCTGTAACGTAGGCTTAAAAACGAAATTCCAATCGATATTTCTTATCGCTGGCACTAATTTTTTGGTGCGAGTTTGGACACAAAAATCGTTTTGCGAAGCTGCATTTGACTGACGCCGCCGCCGCAATCACTTTAAACTTTTCGTGTGCAACAATTTTTGTGTCAAATATTTGACTGCCCTTTAGTTGTGTGGAGTTTTTTCGTTATCCAATTGTGTTCTAGTCTCTACAGTCGCTTCAATTTCGCAATTTCTTGAAGTCACACCTAGAAAAAGGTAATGCAACTACAGTTATATAGTTTACAAATTGTCGTTTGCTTGAAAGTATGGCGGCATGTGCAGTTATGCGTTTGACTGTAATTTTCGTTTGGCTTTAGCTACTTTAGAATCTCAACTGTTGTATTTATTGGCAGGTACATCCAGTTGCAACATGACCGACTCGGTAGCAGTGGCATTGCGCTTGCGCCCACTTGTCAAATCGGAGGAGGACCGCGGCTGCCGTATGGCAGTGCAGCGCCCCGACGCTCGAGTTCCCCAGGTAATAGTGAATAACAAAGCATTTACGTACAATTATGTGTTCGACTGCGGGGACAGCCAGGAGGATGTGTACAAGACGTGTGTAGCCAGTAGGCTGAAGAAGCTGCTCGATGGTTTCAATTTAACAATACTCGCTTATGGCCAGACCGGGTCTGGAAAGACTTATACTATGGGCACCGCTTTTAATGGCAGTATGGGCGAGCATGCTGGCATTATTCCGAGGGCTGCCAACGAAATCTTTGAAAAGACGGTCGCCATGGCGGAGCAGTGTGATTTTAGGATCACCTGTTCCTTCGTCGAGTTGTACCAAGAGCAGTTCTACGACCTGTTCTCGCCGAACAGGCGGGAGGACAGCATTGTCGACATACGTGAGGATAAAAATGGAATTTTTATGCGTGGACTCACCGAGGTGGAAGTGACCGGTGCCAAACAGGTGGCGAGTGAGCTAATGCGCGGCTCCTCGGGTCGCGCCGTCGCCTCTACGGCGATGAACGAAAGTTCCTCACGGTCTCACGCCATTTTCACTCTATCGGTGGTGGCAAAACAAAAGACTGGCCAGTAAGTTCACTCGATGCTAAATTCATCCATACGCAGATATGTTGAATATGTTATCTTTGTATTATGCAGGAAATCTGTGATCAAATCGAAATTTCATTTGGTTGATTTGGCCGGGTCGGAAAGGTGCGCGAAGACGATGACTTCTGGTGATCGCTTCAAGGAGGGCGTCAACATCAACAAGGGCCTGCTCGCCCTGGGGAATGTCATAAATGTGCTGGGCTGTAAGTAATATTATTATAACTGCTTTTATAATCCCTTCGATTCCTTTTACTATATTTTACTCTTCAATGTATCTCCTCAGACCCCTTTTTTAGTTTACCTATTCCTTTTGTTTATCTTCTGTTTGGGGCTTATAGTTTACTGAGTACAAAAATAAAAATTATTGTGTTTGCTTATTTAAAAGCCACGAAATATAAAAATATGGCTCATTTTATAGTGAAAAAAGTGGGGCTTGTCAAAAATTACACTGCTAAAAATCGATACCTCTTAAAAGTCTTCAGTACGAAGAAAAACTCAATTCTGCAAAACAGCAAATGGTTGGTTTCTCATTGTGGAATAATTTGAAATACTATTACAATCAAAACTATAGTTTTGCACCAAAATGTGAGCAGGTCTGCAAGTGCGCTCTCTACATACATATATACGTACACCCAATCCTAACGGGGTAACGGGGCTCTGCAGCATACACACAGAAAAAATATTGATTAAGTACATCAATGATTTAAATGTTTGTTTTGTTGCAGCTGGAGAAAGTGCTGCCTATGTCCCATATCGGCAGTCGAAGCTGACGCGATGGTTGCAGGAGTCTTTGGGTGGCAATTCGATAACATTGATGATCGCCTGCGTTAGTCCGGCAGATTACAACGTGGCCGAGACAATCAGCACGCTGCAATATGCGGATCGTGCGCTACAAATTAAGAATAAGCCGGTGGTGAATGTCGATCCGCATGTGGCCGAGGTGATGATGCTCAAGGAGACAGTACAAAAGCTGCGCATCGAGCTGCTGGCTCGAGGTGCCGACAGCGGCAGCGGGGGAGCAGGTGTTGAGAATGGCTCTGGGCTGTCACGTGATTCGGCGCTGGAGCATCAGCGGATAAGTGAGCAGCTGCAAGAGGCCAAGCAGCATAATCGTCAATTGCAAAAGGAGCTACAGGAGGCGTTGCTCAATCTGGCCGACAAGGAAATGCAGGCATACATAACGGAGGTGAACCACGACAAGGTCAAGGCGAGCGTACTTGAGTTGATGACTAAGTTGGGCGAGGCACAACAGCTGAGTACGAAAGGGCCGGAACAGGTGGAGGAGGAGGAGCAATCCGTGCTGAAGCAGCATTTGCGCGATGTTGTACAGCTGGTCAGCGGAGTGGATGAGGAGCTGAAACAAACAGAAATTGCCCTGAAGACTCATCGGAAGGAGTGCCTCACTGCCGACGCCAGCAGTAGCAGCAGCAGCAGCAGCAGCGTGGAGTCCAATTTGGGCAGCAGCGAGGAGATAAACGAGCACACCACGAAGCAGCTGGATCTCAATGTTAAACTGCGCCAAATCAATAGTCAGCTGGATCTTAAGCAGGAACTGCACGATCGCGTCGCTCTGAACTTCAGACGATTGCACGAGGAAGGCAACGATGAGAAGTTGAAGGAGTACCAGGTGAAGGTAGAGCAGCTCGAATCGGAGCGTCGCGAACTGATGGAGCAGCTGCGCATCACTAAACAGAAGGAGATCTCCGCCAAGCTGGCCGAGGAGCGACGCAAGCGTCTGCAGTTGCTCGAGCATGAGCTGACGGATATGCGGCGCAAGATCGCCCAGCAGGGCAACATGCTTAAGATGCGCGAAAAGGAGAGCGAGAAGATCAAGAACCTCAGCACCGAGATCCGTGCCATGAAGGAGTCCAAGGTAAAACTGATCCGCACCATGCGCGAAGAATCCGAGCGATTCCGCCAATCCAAAATGCTAAGCGAGAAGCAGCTGACCCAGCTGAAGAATAAAGACAGGAAAATGCAGAGCGATATGGTCCGCCAGAAGAACCTCTACGACAATCAGCGCCTGGTGCTCAAGCGCAAGTGCGAGGACGCAATGGCCGTTAACAAGCGGTAAGATCAGCCAATCCTTATATGTATACATGTATAATAATTGTTAATAATTATATATATATTTCTCGTTGTCGTTCTTTTTATTGAAGGTTGAAGGATGCGCTGGAGCGTCAGAGAGCTGCGCAGGCGCAACGTCAGCGACATGCCAAGAATCAGACGGCTGATGCTGGCAAGCTGGATGCGTTGATGGATCGGGAGCTGGAGGTCATACTCTCGTTGGTCGATGCCGAGCACAGTCTGGAGCAGCTGATGGAGGATCGGGCGACGATCAATGCGCAGTGCCTTCAAATCAAGGAACGGCAGGAACCGGATCAGGAGCAGGCAGCTTTCAAGGCTTCACAGTTAGCCAGCTTGGAGGAGGAGCTGGAAATGCGCAATGCGCAAATTGCGGATCTGCAGCAGAAGGTGTGCTTCAACGACCTGGACAGTCGTCTGTCGGCACTCTGTGAAAATGTGCATAGCCTTGGAGAGGCGCGTGCCATCAGCAGCAAGGTGTTGAAGATGCTCGTCCAGCAGCGACGCGAACAGGCGCAGTGCACCATGAAGCGCAAAGTGCTGCTGGATTATTACAAAGAGGCTTTGCTGCGTATCGAGGAACTAACCGAACAGTTGCGAATCGCCGAGTACCGGTACGAGCAGCAGATGGTCAACGAGAAGCGCAGCTATGAAGAGAAGATGGCGATGCTACTGCGCGGCGGTGATTTGGCCCAACAGCAGATCGTGGAGGAGCTGCTTAGCTCCAAGGAAGCGTTGCAACAACAGGTCGATCTCCTCACGTCCAAAGCGAATTTGTCGAAGAAGCACAAAAAAGTAGCAGGTGAAGATAAATACGCAGTTGAAGCAGTTGGGAACGAATCATTGGTCAACTTTAGCGATATATCCATTGAGGACAATAATATGGACAGCGATCCCGACTGGGTACCAGCAAAGAAGCGCTCCAAGGCAAGTCGTCCTTTGCATCCCTAGGAAGTAACTCTTTTAACTATTTTCCTACTTTCCACACAGAAATCGAATTCTCTGAGGCAGCCGTGCATCGACGGCGACACTTCCAATCCCAATCCCATTACTAGTACCAAAAGCAATATCAAACCCACTGCAAACAGCAGCAGGAGCAACACCAGCACCAACAACAAGAGCAACAGCAGCCATGTGAAGCACTGTTCCTGCAGCAGAAGTTGCAGTTCAAAACGCTGTGGCTGTTATTCAGCGGGCAACAGCTGCAACGACTACTGTAAATGCCAAGACAGTTGTCAGAATCCTGTCAACAAGGAGAATGCGATACCGAACACCTCGGTCCCAGATGAGAACAACGGGGGTGTCCTGCTTTCATCTCCAAAGCTGGTGGCCAGCTCCTCCCCCTGCAGTCCCGCTGAGCGCAGCTGCTTAAAGCTGCCCAGGTAGTTATCTAACCAAATGATTCATCTTTAAATACAAATATTCACTTTTTCTCTCCCCCTCTCTCTCGCAGGAACTTGCAGATACACTTAGATACGCCGTCAGTCAAGGAGAAGTTCTTTTAAGCGATGTCATCTCTCCTCCCCTGTAGTATATATATTATCGACTTGCCAACTATTTCAACTAACGTGTTTGTGATCTTTTCTTTTAATGTTAATGCGACTAAATTTGTTCAAATATTTGCTAAATGTAAGAGTGCAAATTGCAAGGACTGAACTTAATATATTCTATAAAATCACAAACTATTGTTTTTCATTAAGATATAAATGAGAAATACGAAAATTATGTCTGTAAGTAGAACGGTGCCATTGCACGCTTGCGAGGCACTGCATCCAATTTTGAGATGGGCAGACAACACAAACGGTGGTTGCTAGATGCCCTCGGCTTGAAAAAATATCACGATCAAGAGGGAGGGGAGAAGGAGCACCGGCAAGTGGTGCTGCAGCTTGCCATACCGGACATCACCGATGTGGAGCAGGAGCCACAACTGGACCAGTCCTTGAGTGCCCACTCAAATGCCTCCAGCTATGAAATGCCGCCCACAAAAGTAACTGCAGCTGCTTCCGCTACTGCTGCTGCAGATGATGATGTAAACTCGCTGCACGTGCAGCACGAGCAGAAGCAAGAGCGGGAGCAGGAGCAGCAACGCATCGCTTTGCTCGGAGCTGATCTGGGAGTACAATCGATTACCATTGTCGATGGGCACGCTGCGTGTGCGCAGGCTAAAGACGCAGCTGGAACAGCAGCTGGACCGGATTGACAGTGATCTGTGCATGCTGAATTTGCCACAGATGTATCACCATCGGCAGGCGCGATCAGTGACAGCAAATCTTTAGTACATTTAGTAGGGTGTTCTTTTGCCGTGAATCCAACATTAAGCCCACTTTATAGATGGACGAAAAATTTCGCGCGCGAAATTGCTTTATGTTTCACTTGTGGAACATAAAAACAAAAAGGTCTGCTGAAAATTAAAATAATTTTTGATTCAAAATTAACTACTTTCATTTCGATCAACTTGCCGCTTCTATGGTGGTTTGCCGATAACCGCTGTTAAACTTTATGAAAGTACATTACATATTTTGCAACCGTCGAACAGCTGTTTACAGAATCCACACGGGTTAATAGTGAGTTAACATGGTGGATTTCAGATATGGGGTCTTTAAACCGTCGTCAAAATTACACGGTTTTATTATATGGAGATGTTCATTATCGATAAGGTTTTTTTATCTGTAAGCTCTGAGTTTTTGTTTACGATAAAAATATTTAACATATAAGTTTTATACATATTCGTTTAAGATGCCTTGCAACGAAAACATCGAATATGATTTTGTACATACCCTACGCACTGTTGTCAAATTAAATAGGGTGTGTGCATATAACGCAGATGGCGCGAAGCAATTTCATTTAGTTCATAACAACAAGCAGCGAGGGAACAGATACTGTGACGCTCTGTAGCGTCCCAAACTAAGTCATTCTAATGTTCATAGTACAAAGTAGCATAACAATAAATTTTAGTTAGACTGTCGCTAACGCTGTTTGACGTACTGTAAATAGTATGCGCTTACAATATGTGAGTATGCGAATTATAAGGCGGCGACGACGCAACAGCCGAGGTTTATTTGATAACATAGAAATTGGGCATGAAGCAAATAGGAATTGTAGATTTAAGCACAAATAACTCTTTACATGTGATTTCGCGCACAAGCAATTACATAAACATACACACTACATAACATACATGTGTTGGTGTGTGTGTGTGTTAATGTTTGTTTGCATGCGCAACGCTATCCCTTTCCACTTTGCGCTGCTGTCAGAAAGAAACCCAATAGGAAATTCTCTGGGCTACAAGTGTCTTCTTCTTATATATTTCAATGAGTCTGGTTTAAAGAAAGATCATGCAAGCTTGTGTGCGTGTGTGTGTGTGCAAAAATTTGCACAGCCAACAAGTTCATGACCATAAAAATAACATGTAATAATTATTGTTGGCATTCGGCAATTGCCTTGCGCCGCTCATGATCACCTTACACGTCCCATCTGGCAGCCGTATAACTGAACAATACGGAAACGTAGAAAGTTTTGCACGAGATCTCGTGCATCAATTGCAATTTTCAATGGCAAATTGCAGCGAGAGCAAATGCAATTTTCGCAATTTTGGCAATTTTCGAACGCGAGAGCAACTCGAAAACAATTTTGTTGCATTCAGTATTTGTGCAACCATTGTGACATTTAAATCAAAAGTGCGACACAAAATACAAATCATTTGGAAAAAAGCAAGTATTACAAATACATATTCAAATTTATATAGTTTCCCCATTACCCCCACACTTGTCACTGGCCAACTGACAGAGATATCGATAGGATACAGAACATATATACATATATCGACATTGACCTTGCAGTTCTCGGTTGCCTTGTTTAGGATAGTTGTCTTCTCCTTCGTCGTTGTCGTCTTCGTCTAGATTTGTGAACACCCGCTAAATGCATAGAGCCCTTCCAGTCCCGTTCCCCCCTTCTTTTTAGTGGCTGTCGATAGGTATTTAAGTGGTATGGTGAGGCAAGTCCTTAAGCGACTGATCAGCTGGCAGCGCGGGCTCACTGCCAGGTTGCCAAATGTGCATCCGATGACCAGGGGAATTGTTACGTATGCTTTAATGTGGCCAACGGGCAGCCTAATCCAACAGACGATGGAGGGTCGCAATCTAAGTAAGTTTTCGCTCAATCATCCATCCATCCATCATCAACACCAAGCCACTCCATGCTTATTGCCACGCTAATTCTCGCAGGGACCTATGACTGGGCACGTGCAGCGCGTTTCAGCTTGTTTGGTGGCCTCTATGTGGCCCCCTCGATTTATGGCTGGGTGCGTCTAACTAGCGCCATGTGGCCGCAAACAAATCTACGTATTGGCATTGTCAAGGCGAGTACCGAGAGTGCACCGTCTCACCATCATCATTATCGTCATCATCATTTGCCTGACAGCTTATAACACATTTCAGGCCATTACCGAGCAAATCTCCTATGGACCCTTCGCTTGCGTCAGTTTCTTTATGGGCATGAGCCTGTTGGAGCGAAAGACATTCGCACAAGCCGTCGAGGAGACCAAACAGAAGGCGCTGCCCACTTATAAGGTTCGTTCCTGCACTTCTTGCCCGTTACAAATATATATAGAGTATTATTTATATGTTTGTGTGTGTGTGTGCGTGGATCCATATATATATATATATATATATATATATATATATATATGTGTGTAGGTTGGCTTGTGCGTGTGGCCCTTTCTGCAGACGATCAACTTCTCGCTGGTGCCGGAGCACAACCGCATCATATTCGTCAGCATTTGCAGCCTGATGTGGACAATATTTCTGGCCTACATGAAAATGCGTGAATTAGACTCAACTCCAGAACCAGAACCAGAGCCGGAGCTGCGGCATACGAAGCTTGCCAATTAGTGGAATGATTGTGGACTCTTGTTGATCTGTTATTTAGTATATATATATATATATATATATATATATATTCGTGTATGCTGCTGACCTGTTATTTATATATAGTATATATGTTTCTGAATTTACAAACCAAATTTATAGCTCAATTATAATGATTAAAAAAGGAAACGTATTTTGAATACACTATTGTTGTAGTGGCGGCGGCACTCTAGCAACTATTAACTCTCCAATCCAGAGTTGGGTTGTCAGTGAATTGTTGTCGTTTGGTCGCCGATTGTTGGCCACCGTTTGCACAATCCAGTCAACATAGGCGGACACTTCGGTGAATACGCCCGGATAGGGTGGACGTGTGCACGGCTTCACACTCCATGAGACAATGCCAACTTGTGTGTCCATTGCTGATCGTGCATGCAGCAGCAGTGGTCCACCCGAATCGCCGCTGCATTGACCCTTCCAGCCCTCGGGCACACCGGCGCACAGTTGGCTGGCATGGAGCTGAGCCTGGTGACGGTGACTGCACTCCTCGTCGCTGAACACTTGCAGCTCCACCTTGTGCAGCTGCTGTTGCACCACGCCGCCCGTCTGCACAAAAATTGATCAATTTTCTATATAAACAATAACAATACAATCAACCAATACGAACCGCATTCAATCCCCAGCCGGCGAGCAAAACGCTGCTGTTGGCCAACGTCGGCTGTTGGGGACTTGGCAAACGCACCGGCTGCACACTTCTGTTGAAGATTATGGGCTTGGTCAGCTGCAAAAGTGCAATATCGTGTATGTATTTATCCTGCGGCTCATAGCCGGGATGCACATGTATTGCGGCAACCGTAACCAATTGGCTCGCATTGCGCATAATACGATTGCTGCCATATTGCAAATTGAGCTGCTCGGGCAATGCGCCACGCACACAATGCGCTGCCGTTAGCACCCAGCCAGCATTCAATAGCGTTGCACCACACGTGTGGTGGCCACTTTTGGCACGACGCAGCGACACCTGACATGGACGCAGACAAATAGAGGGAGAGAGAGAGTTAGGTATCCTTTTATATAGGTATATATATCCTTATAGTTATCGCTTACTGCATAGGGAAACTCGCCATTTGCTGCCAAAGTCCCATTGACTATTTTGCCATCCTGTTCCTCCTCCTCTTTGTGCTCTGCTCGCGTGCTGCTCGCTAAGAAGCAAATCAGCAATATTATTCCAAGTCCCCACAATGTGCAGCGCATGTTGTCGTTTGAACTGCGCCAATCGTTGGCCATTGCATTTATTTGGCCAGCATGTTTTGCTCTATTGTTGTTTTGTTGCACGATGGGTGTTCCCTAACTCGACCCGTATTACTAATCTATCATGTTGGCCATGTAGGTAGGAATTAATTTACATTAATTACTCACATATATGTATGTGATACAATTAACTAAATGTATATGTATGTGTGTGTACATACAGTGGCTTCTACGCTGGTGTGGCAACAGCTAAGGACGTTCGTCAGCAGGTATCCCATTGTACGTGGCATGATATCATACAGCCTGATCTGGCCAACGGGCAGCCTCATCCAGCAAACGTTTGAGAACAAGAGCTGGGGTTAGTAGTAGTAATCCATTGCTGTTACTGTTGCTGTTGCTAACAGTTTCCTCATCTCCACACATAGGCAACTTTGATTGGTGGCGCGTCTTCCGGTTCAGCATGTACGGCGGACTGTTTGTGGCGCCGACGCTATACGGCTGGGTTAAGGTAAAATGCTCATGTGTGTATACATTTACATATCGGCAAATACATCGAAATAATATTGTCAGATATCCAGCGCCATGTGGCCGCAGACATCATTGCGCACCGGCCTTGTTAAGGCGGCAGTGGAGACCATATCATATACGCCCGCTGCGATGACCTGTTTCTACTTCATTATGAGTTTGCTAGAATCGAAGACGGTCCGCGAAGCAGTCGCGGAAGTTGGCAAAAAGTTCATTCCCACCTACAAGGTATGCATAAAATACAAATGATCCATATATGCAAATATATATACATCTATATATATAAATACTTCATAGGTTGCACTATCCGTTTGGCCACTGGTGGCCACCATTAATTTCTCTTTGATACCGGAACGCAATCGTGTGCCATTTATTAGTGTGTGCAGTCTGTGCTGGACATGCTTTCTGGCTTATATGAAACATTTGGAGCACCATGAGGTGGATCAAGTTCTGTAGTTCTGTCGTTTTCTGTGTGTATCTATTGTTATTAGCTTTAATAAATTAATACAACACTTAGCCGGTTATCTCCTTCCTCTTCTACAAAACAAGTTGAGCAAGGCGTGCATCGTATACGATATACGACCGATAGCATAAGAATACATCGATACAAAATCGCAATTTCGTGCCTAATTGAAATATCGATATACCGAAGTAAAAGAATGTTTGGACAATGAATCGATATTTTTACCATCCCCAGCCCCACCTTGCTGTTGGGTGTGTGCATTCGACTAAATCGCGTTTCAATTGTTTTTCTTTTTTTTTTATAATATTAATATTTATTTTTCTTGCGAACTAAGTGCCTGCGTTCACAATGCGTAATTTGGGCAAACAGCAGTCGCAGGATACAACCGACACGAGTGTGGAGAAGGGCGACTATCCACGAGCGACAAGTGAGTGACGCAGCCAGTGTTGTTTATTTTAAAGTGCTGTTTGCATTTGTATAAATATATATTTATATATATATATGTGTGTGTGGGTGTGTGTCCACTTACAGATGGAGTTGTTTTTGGTGCAATTGTGACATTCGCCAGCTTCTTTGTGCTGATGATGTCCTTTTGCTCGCCGTATTGGATTGAATCGTACGAGGAGACACGCAGCAGCTTTAAGAATATGGGCCTCTGGCAATATTGCTTTAAGAATTTCGTGTATCCAAATTACCAATTCCCCAAGCAATTCACCGGATGCCATTTGATCTTTTCCCATGTGAGTAACACATTGCTACACATATAAGTACAATAATACTAATAATAATAATAATCCATTTGGTTGCACTAGGACTATTATGTTATACGAGAATATCTGCTGCCTGGCTGGCTGATGGCTGTTCAGGGCTTTGTGACGATGTCCTTTATCATTGTGTTCGCTGTACTGACCCTGCTCTCGCTGACGATCATTCGCTTGCCTCTCAAGGCTGTGCTGCAATACGAGTGGCTTCTGGTGCGACTCTCCTACATAGGAACAGCCATATCATGTTCGTATTTACTTCTCTAATAACTGTTTGCAATCATATATATATATATATATATATATCTATATCGTCTCATCTAATAGCTCTGTTCATGTTTCTGGCGGTGTGCATATTTGGTGGGTGCGCCTATCGTCGCGACTGGCTGATGTATCCGAAATTCAATGTGCTTGGCTGGTCGTATGCCTTGGCTGTTGTCACCTTTATGCTGCTGGGCCTGGCTGCCCTCATTTTGCAGCGAGAATCCCGGCAGGCATACGAGGCGCGTGGCGAACAGAAGAATCTTGTTATGCAGATGGAAATGCAGGAGCCGGGCTATCAGCCACCGCGTCATCATCACAGTCAATCGCGCAGCCTGCAGGGTTACATATAGTAGTAGTGCCACAATTCACATAACTCAACTCAACTCGAACTTCAATTAATTCCATATATATATTATTTTTTTATTATCAGACAATTATTCTTGATGCCGTCCTCTCTATTATTTACTTTTCACTTGACCTTAATATGCTTATTTGTTCAATGTTAGCAAAACGGAATCTCTCAATATTTTTAATAAGTGCCTTGGAATTTGTAGTGCAAATTTTGTTATACTTATACATATTTAGTGTATCTGTAGATTTGTAGTGTCTATATATGATCTATGCATCAGAACAGCCGTCCAAAAATGACACAAACTAAATATATATATATATATATATACATACATGTATATGTATATGTATATATATATATATATCTCCATCTCTATTATACATACATATATACTATACTTAATGTGCATCAAATATACACATACATTTTACATATTTATACACCTACATACATACACAGATGCATGCATATATATGTTTATATGCGTATCAGATCGAATATCGAACAATGTTAACAGCATCGTAGATTTGTCCCTTTTTGTACCAAAATGTATGTATATTAATAAGAAAAACTTTACACAAATACATTTCGCAAAATACGATTTCAATTTTGATCGGCTTATACTACTTTGATGACTAGAATTTCGGTTAATAGAATGTGTCATCCTATATATGTTCCATGTCGTCTTATCTAACTCCATGGTGCTGCCATCGCCGCCGCAGCTGCTGCTGCTGCTGATAATAGTTGCCGCTGATTGCCAATTGGAACAGCTCGATGCCGTGTCGATTTTCGTGGTATCTTAGTTCGAAATGCTCGCTGACTGAATTCGGTTGTGACAAACAACTATTGCCAAAATCAAACTGTAACTACACATACATATATACATATATATGTCTCGACTTTTTTCTTTTATACCTAGATCAATTGTTCTAAAGAATGCACAGTGTGTTTTGCCTATGCATATGGCTATTTATGTGCGCTATCATAACGTGTAAGATAAACCAGCGTTTAATCATACTATGAATATATTGCCCATCCCTAGCAGAGTGTGCGTGTGCGTTTGCGTAACTGTGTGTGTGTGCGTGATATACACTTGGAGAGGGTTTCGTGCGAAAACAATGAAACCAATTTGATAAAAAGAAATCGCCCTGGAAACTAAAGAAAGGGTCTAGCAATAATTTCAAAATATAGGAAAACAAAATCTATAAGTTAAAACATCGACAAACAAAATTAATATTTTTTCTATTAAGAAATGTATTTCATTTAAAACTGGTAGAACAAATCGTTTCTAAAATTCAGAAAAGGGTATTTAAATTTGCTTGAAGAAGATGCTGCATCATAGGGAGTTTCAAAGACATAGAAGCCCTCAACCCAGCAAAGATTCTCGCATTCCTGCGGCAGCTGGGTTTGATGGGGGAGCTAAAGGCTCAGAAGGGGGTACAATAGATCGAGTAGCTCGCCGTGCAAGTATAATAATAATAATAATAAATTGAAATTGCTTTGCTTTTATGTTAGCAACAAATTTTTTTGTTTAATTTTTCGAGAAATTTACCCTGAAATTTGAAAAAGAAATAATAAATAATCTTTCTTTCCTTGACGCTAAAAGTATGGCGAATTTAAGCGCATTTTTTTCTTTATTTTTAAATATGGAAATATGAATCTAACTCACCACTTAGAGACTTATTCCCTACATAACTATGAAGTTCAAATAGCTGTTAAAGGAACGATGGAATTTAATTCGGATGTTGGGCTGGGGTATAGCTAGGGTATTTCATCTTTGGTATGCCTAAGGATAACTATAGTTTTAATTATACTAACTGCGATAGATCGTTCCGCACTGGTCTTTATCAGTGCTATCTGCTTAGGGTATTTTGTATTCGACCAAACCGAAAACGCACTGAAGAAAACTGTTATTTTTTTATTAATCATCGCTGACATTTTTGTATTGGCTGCAACCAAACGGAAATTGACGTAAAATACAAGCATAAAAGATACGACGGCAAGGCCAAGTTAACGTTGACATTAACAACATTGTTGGGCTGCCGACAAATTGCCAATATCCATAATGTTTTGCAACTAGTTGTATATTATGTGTTACTCTTTGGCAGTCGGAGAGGAGTCGATTGAGCCGCGGATTATTAATGGCAGCATTGCGAAAGTGGCCGAGACAAAGCACCTAGTCTCCATACGTCTGAGGAAGAATGATAAGAACTTTGGAACCGGCCACATTTGCGGTGGCTCCCTAATTGGCAACAACAAGGTACTCACCGCCGCCCACTGCCTCTACAAGTAAATGGAAAAATCATTCCCAAAGTAGATACCAACTAGAGACTGATCCACCGTCCATTCGCAGCACCTCAAAGAAGAGATACCGCAAGGCCAATGAGTTTGTGGTGGTCATGGGCACCCTCAATCGTTACGAACGCACCAAGAACACCATCGTCTCGGATGTGAGCTCCATTGCCTATATGAACACCTTTGGAACGGATAGCATGCGTGACGATGTTGGGGTTATGTTTCTGCGCACCGGTCTGCCACCAAATAGCACACATCCGACTGTGGCGCCCATCGAGATGGCCACGCAGGTGACACCAGTCGGCGCCACATGCCAGGTGTCTGGCTGGGGTCGCACCGAAGAGGTGAGCTCATCACACACATAAACACTTACAGCTGCGGTCAAAATAATACATACATATGGTAAAAAAAAAGACAAATACTGAAGATAAGTAAACATTAAAAGATTGAATAACTAAAAATTGAAATCTTTAAGGGTATCACAAATCAATTCTAATAATTTCACTCGTTACTTTCATATATAGCATCCGATCTGAGATTTCTTTTATACTCATCACTATAGACAATCGGCTGTCTTTACAGATTATTCGAATGTTCCTTTAGTCTTTAAACTTTTGGTTTATCTTTTCTCAGCACTCAATGCCATATTATAAACGTTTTTTATGATAGAATCATTAAAAGAGTGGTTCACGCCTTGCGTTTCTTTAAACAAGATCAACAGATTTATTTGATAATATTAATGAAAAAAGTATTTGAAATAATTTCCCGATGAGAAACCAACTATTTGTTGTTTTACAGAATTGAATAATGGGCGTAAGAAGATATATCGAAGGAATATTTTGATCGCAACATAATATTCATATGTGATTTGTTTTGCAGAACACGCTGTCGAATGTGCTGCTATCGGCGAATGTGAGCCTGATCCGTTGGAGGACCTGCCGCAGCATTTATGGCAGTGGTCTGCTTGATGGCATGATCTGTGCGGGACGATTGCGTGGCGGCACCGATTCCTGTCAGGGCGACTCTGGGGGTCCGTTGGTGTATGCGGATCGCGTCATTGGTGTCGTCTCCTGGGGCTATGGTTGTGCGGAGCCGGGTCTGCCCGGTGTTTATGCGGACGTACAGTATTATCATCAGTGGATTGAGGAGCGCAGCGCCGGCTTCTCAGCGCTCCAGTTGCAGCAACGCTGGCTCTGGCTCTGGCTGGGCTTGGGTTCGATACTCTGGGCCACGTTGGCCTTCTAATTGATGTGTTACTAGCTAAGCTGAATATTTTTTTTTTCTTTTTATGCAACTTTTATATTTTAAACATGGACATGCTGTACTACTCGATGAACTAAGCAGAATTAAACCAAAACATAAAAAACAATGCATAATAATTGGAATGCTTCTCTATCAAAGGCTAGGATATTTTGAAAACTTCAGCTAGCCGAAGTGAAATCCTTAGATTAGTTGAGGGCACTTGTCACCAGGGAAAGGAAGATCTTACGTTATAGTTAAATAATTGAAGGCATCCCGTGGCGTGAGGAAGTCTCGATATGTCTGCATAGAAAGGAGATTCCCCATAAATGGAAATTGAGGAAATATTAAATCGATTCCTTTCCATCTTCATTCAGCAGCATCTGCAGAAGTCTCATCAGCTTCTGCAGTTCCCATGAACTCTAAAAACTCTTTCCAGCCAAGCTCTTGTTTTAAAGCCATTAAATTTCATTACTTGTTTTTGAACTTAAGAAATTATATATTCTAAGTCTAAATAAAATAAGAAATGTTGTTTATATTTTGAGATTATCGATTTTGGGGCAAGCATTTTTCATTTTTCGAATTATTTCTTATCTTATATTTAGAAACGATTTCGTGGCCAGTTCATATGCAGTACAATTCATTGTGGGATCTACCAATGGCAATGGCTTACAGTTCTTGACCTAATTTAGATAGAGTCAAGTGATTTTTGGAGCAGCTTGGACAGCTTTAGACAGCTGAAAAGATGCAGATTTTGTTCATTTGAATACCACGACTGGTAATCGAAGAGTGCCTCATTACTGATGTCTGAATAAACAAAAGATGCTTTGAGTAGACTCCATATTCAACTGCTATTAAACACCGTCTGTCCTTGCTAGCTGTACTTACGTTGACCCAAAAGGACCATCCATTTTTGTAGCAGTAGTCGGGGCAGGCGGGGCAGGCAGACTTCAATTAACAAGCAACATTTATTTACAGTCAACAACGCACACATATACATAGATAAACACACGAAATAACGGAATAAAATTGGCTGATTGCCTTTGATATGGTGCTGGTGGGGAGGAAACATCGGGATCGGAGGAGCGGAGGGAGTTGGCTCTTCAACCCATGGTGTAACTATATAACTTGGTGACGTATTGAGTACTGTGCCTCTCGACGGTGGATGACAATTGACAGTTGCTCATCTATTTTATGTTAACAAAGATGTAAATGTGTAGAATGTGTTCTGCATTTATTATTGAATTGATAGATACGCTTCAATGCTCGAAAGCTTCAATTTGAGCTCCCGCCAAATGCTCACAGACAGGCAAAACAAAGCAAGAGAGAACCGACTGCAAAATACTCTGATACCAATAAGTAATACAGGAACAGGTGCCGTGTGGGCGTAGACCACAAATACCGATTTTTTATAGCTTTCAAGTAATCAATCCTAAAAGTTTGTCTTTAAATTTGCGGCAGATGCAGGTATTTATATTAGAGAAGGTTCCGAGAAATCTGCCCGTCAAGTTTGGTAACTGTAGCTCTTAAATTGCGGCAGATATAGACTTTTATCAGCTGATTGCGATTTGCGATTGTTGAATGTAACGATTTCCCAGCCTCTTAGTGGACGTAGCACCCCAGTTTTGACACATACTCCAAGCTTCAAGCTTTACATGACGGACATTGCACAAAATCAATATACTCTGGATACCTTCGGTATCAGAGTATCAAGACAGAGCCACTGCCATCTCTTTCACATTCAGCATAGCGCAAAACCCAGTCACCATTCAATTGTGATGCCATCTCTATCGCACTGACGGGGTACCTCCCCAAAATAGGTAATGTCAACAAGCATCCCCTAGTTACACCATGATTCAGGCTAACAGTTGCAGTTGCGTCGCGAATGCGGATGGGGAGCGGAGCTGTTCGTCTGATGGAGCCGCACCAGATCCGGGCCATAGATCATGTTGGGCAGACGCTGCGACTGTGACTGCGTTTGGGACATGACCAGGGAGAAGTCACGATTGCAGACGGCATTCTCGATGCGTGTCATGACGCGACCGACAAGCAGATCGACAGCCTGCTGTATGTTGGCGCCGGTGCAGGCGCTCGTCTCAATGTATGGCAGATGGTAGCGTTGCGCCAATGCCGCGACCTGTTCCCGACTGACGACACGCAGCTGGATGAGATCGGACTTGTTGCCGCAGAGGACAACGTCCGGTTCTTCGGTGTAGGCGTGAGTTCGCAACTGCTCCAGCCAATTGCTAATCTCCAGAAACGATTTCTGGCTGGTCAAATCGAAGATGAGCAGAAAACCCATTGCGTCCCGATAGAATGCCGTTGTCAGCGAACGAAATCGCTCCTGGCCAGCAGTGTCCCATATTTGCAAATGGATCCGATGCCGTCGTCCCCGCGACCTGTACACCTGCCGACAAAACCCGGATCATTTAATATGAAGTAATACTTGATGTACTTGGAAGTTGGGAGTTGGGATTTGGGATTTGGGATTCGGGTGACTCACCAAACGTTTCTCTCGAAAATCAATGCCGACGGTGGAAATGAATTGGGAGTGAAAGCGGCCGTCTGTGTATTGATAGAGCAGACATGTTTTGCCCACACCGGAATCGCCCAGGACGAGGAATTTGAACAAGTAGTCGTAGTCAATGTTGGGCGTCGTCATTCTCTCTGTCCACTGTGTCCACTGTGTCCTTGTGTCGCTCAAAGCAGCATCCTGCAATGAAAATGATTGAAGATGTGGCTGTCAATGGTAGATCAAAACTTGAGTTGGGTACAAATATGTTGAATACAATATGAGATGCCGCAATCATCAACAGGTCATTCACCCACTAGGTGTGTGTGTGTGTGTGTGAACTGGTAGAAAAGGATACGTTGCGAGCCCTGAACCCTTTTTAAAATGGCTAAAAAGAGTATCATGATTTTGAGCAAATGTATGTGACACGCAACAGCATCTCTGATGAACGTACATATAAAGTATATATGTATATATATTCCTAATCCCGATTAACAGCCCTGTCCGTTTGTCCGTCTTCAAATTTGGCATATAAGTTCACGTATACCTCGCAAATTTCATCAAGATCGGATAAGAAACATTCAAGTTATAGTCTCATTCTATCAGCCTTCGTTTTTGTATTTAGTACTTTTCAGTGCCTGAGAGAGAAGGTCTTTTGAAAAGTGAGTTTTTGGCAAAAAATAGGAGTAAAATATATTTAAGAAGTGTGATTTAGGGTATATCGTAGTCAAGCCGTAGTCACCCGACTCGACTGTATTCCTACTTGTTGAAACTCATTTCATCTAGATTTATTGATTTTCTGTCTCATTTTTCTGTGCTGCTATTTGCGGTGACAGGGGTGTGCATCAAAAAAAGCCTAATCAAATGTTGATTGAATACACATATCTACATATGGATGTAAGGATATATGCAAGGATATATGTATGTATGTATGCATGTATGTATGTATGTATGTATGTATGTATGTATGTATGTCTGTCAGTTGGCTTAAGGTCTCTTGGGATTTTTTGGCTTCACTCAAAGAATTCAAAATAAAACATTTCTAAAGTTATGCCAAAGATTTGAAGGATATATTTTGCCTTTGTTGTGTTCGTAATTAGATACAGGCTTATAGGATCGCATAATGTGCAGTAGAAGGCAGCAGGAGGCAATTGGTGGGAGGGGAGGGGGGAGGGGCGTTGAGCTTTTTGGGTCGGCGCGAACTTAGTGCCAACTTAGACCTTAAAGTACGCTGTTCCCAAAAATAGGCGCAAAGCTAAAGAGAGCGAGAGGGAGAGATAGAGAGAGAGAGAGAGAGAGGGGGAGAGGGAGAGCGGCGGAAAAAGGGCTTATAAATAATATAAAGCTGCCACTCCAGGATGTGTCAAGACAGCGACCTGACAACATAATCAACATAATCACAAATAGCTCACTGTTATTATTTTTCGTATTATTATTAGTATTGGGCGTTGTATGCACATATATATATATATATATATATATATATATATATATATATAAATATATGTATATATTTTTATATATGTCACATGTGATGCAAGTTAAATGAACGGAAATGGTCGGCAAAGCTCTGTGGTCTTTTGGCTACTTGTTGCAGTTGTTGCAATTGTTGCTGGCAACCTTGACAACTGCAACTCGCTTCTGCATGCGTGTGTATGTGTGTGTGTGTGTGTGTGTGTGTTTAAAAATAGCCTCAGCTAATTGAGCGCGTGCACACACACACACACACACACACGGAGAGAGAGAGAGAGAGAGAGCGAGTTATCAAATTATATCAATTAACGGTACTCACCTGGCCTCGGCATTGCCCACGATTTGATCAACTTGTAAATGGTTTATGTGTTTGCCACTGCATATCAAATGTAAATTTGAGTTTGGCGCGCAAAACTATGCAACAGTTTTCGTAGTCCAATTTAAATTGTGAATTGAATCTGCTTGAAGGCGAAAAGCAACAATTTGACGGCCATTAAATGCAATAACTAATGCTTGTGCACATATATTGGCCCAGAAAACTGATGTTATTTTTAGGTGAGTGCGATTTGTTTACAACGACTCCCGTGACGACAGCATCGCACAGCACCTAAGCAAAATAGGGATGCGGTCTGTTGTCAGTCACAAACTGTATTGTTGCAGGCGAAAGCTTCAAGCAAGGGCGGCAGCTTCGGTTTCATCGGTTTCGACTCGCGCATCCACTGCAAATGCGCCACAAATTAATCGATTTCGCACATTTCGATATATTATACTTTCTATCTTCTTTTTGTTTTTTGTTCGATAAGTCGCACGCGATAAGGGCGCGTTTTTTCAATTATGAGTATGAGCAACAGCGGCTGCTAATTTATTTCAATTTATTTTTGAAATGATATTTGATGTTTAATTAACAATGTTTTATTTTTATTTTTCCTTTAAGAAAAAAACACTTAGTTTTTAAGATTCATGCTGTAAATATTAAATTTTGGTTTTTTCTTTCTTTCTTTTTTTTTTTGTTTTGTTTTTTTTTTCTCTAAATTTTTTTTTCATTCTTGGCTGTTGTTTTTGCAAACAATCCAATCATCTTTTTGTTTTTGTTTGTTTTTGCAGCTGAACATTGTTGAATTGAATTTTTCCCAATTCTTTTCATCATTATTATTTTAATTTCTTGGTTTTTTTTTCGTTTTGCTTTGTTTTTCTTTTTTGCTACAGCTGACATCAAGTACATTTGCTTATGATTTGCTTATATGCGTTTATTTGCCTTTTCTTGACTGTATTTCTAGGTTAAACATTGAATACGAAATCATGAATATGAAAATACAGCATTCATAAATGTACATAATATTAGTATATGTATGTATAAATCTATATACCATTTTCAATGCTTTGCAAAAATTTGAAACAAAAAATAGTCGAAGCTGGATTTTCCTCCTTTTGAAATGAATCACTTCAACAATTTTTTTCTTCTTTTTATAGTACATGTTTTAGACGATACAAATATATATAGATGTTTTGCATATATGTAGTGTATATATTTGAATATATAAAAAAAAATGTACATTTTAATCGAAATACGCTAAACCAATAAGCTGCATTAACAATATATTTGTTTGTGTGTGTGTGTGTGTGTGTGTGTTTAAATGTTTTTCCAACCGATCCGACAATGATTATAAAAGTTGATTGAATTTTCTTATGCAAGTATTAATATATGTATGCATACATATTTATATTTTACGTACATTTTCCCCATTCTCAAATTAAAATGTTTCCATATGTGCTTTGTATTTGTTTTCATCGTAATTTTAACTGATTTCTGCATAGTTATTTAGGAATTTGCAACGACACAAATACATATACATATATTTATACATATATATATATATATATATATGTATATCAATTCATGATTTAGGTCTTTTTTCTTGACTTTTATTATTAATGTTTACAGTGTATGTGTGTGAGTGTACTTGGTAAATTAACCATAGCAAAACCAAATTAAATAAAGTTAAATGCAAGTGCAATAATAAAAACAAATTTACTTATTTTTTTTTCTTTTTTTGTTCTTTTAAATATATAACTTTTTCCAAGCATGCCGAAGAAGAATCCTTGAGTCCAGATGCGTGGAAGTTTTTACACATAAACAACATAAACCATTTCTTATTGGGCGTGCGTGCATGTATGTGAATGTGTGCATATAAATATCGTGTGTGTTGTGTCAGTGTGTGTGTGTGTGTGTGTGTGTGTCTGTGCATGTGTGAGTGCAGGCTATGCATACAAATTGTGCCAGCAGCAATTGATTCTAACGACAAATGCGAACAGAGAAGAAACGAGAGAGAGCGAGAAAGAGATAGAGAGAGAGGGCACGTCAAATACTGCATGACTTTTTTCTGGCTGCATGGAGAGCTATTGGAAGTACAGAAGGAGAGAGAGTGAGTGAGTGAGATAGCCCGCATTCCAGAGTCGAGTGTGTTTGTGTCTGTATTTGTGTGTGTGTGTGTGTATCTTGCCACTGACTTTAGATTTGCAGTTTGTTGTAGCCTTGGCAATTGATAATCGCAAATCGATAATTGTAAATCGATAAAGCCATGGCGATGTCCTTCAAAGATTGGCATATGCCACGCCCCCACCACAGCCGCCCCCAGTCCCCAGGCCCCTAAAAACCGGAAATGGCTCTATCTTCGCAGATTTTAAGGTTACGCCTGACTTCAACGTTCTCTCTTGTTATACAGTGTCTCGCAGCACAAAAGACTCAGTGTCTAGCAAAAAATTTAATTGCCTGCCATAAACAAATTATCCAATATTTTTCAAAAATTCCAAAGACTGATAGCAGGTACATATATTAACCACCATAATGAATATATGATCCCAATAAACTGGGGTTTTCCCACCGGCTAGGCCGGATTATGTAAAAAAGTACCTTAATTTATGGTCACATAGAATTGGGACCAGGGGCGTTATGGACACCTGGGTGCCATAAAACTCGGATTTTTTACGCCAGGTTGATTATTTTCGGTATAAATAGACCAATCCTTCGTAGTCAGTTTAGTTATATCCTCCATATCGGGTGTAACCAGCCAACAAGGACTATGGGCAAATGGACTACCATTGACCAACGGAATCTCATCCTGGAACACTTCAAGATGGGATATTCACATCGCCAAATAGCTGAAATGGTAAATCTAAGCAAATCAACTGTGACCAACATCATTTGGCGCTTCGTCGACGAAAATCGGATAGAGGACAAGGGCAGAAAGGCACCAAATAAGATTTTCACCGAACAGGAGGAGCGGAGGATCATCAGGAAAATAAGGGCAAATCCCAAGCTATCGGCTCCAAAACTGACTCAACAGGTGCAGGATGAAATGGGGAAAAAGTGCAGTGTGGAAACTGTGCGCCGGGTTCTGCGCAACCATGACTTTAATGCCCGAGTACCACGGAAGAAGCCCTTTATAAGCGGAAAAAATAAAGGGACTAGGATGACGTTCGCCAAAACCCACTTGGACAAGGATTTGGAGTTCTGGAACACAGTCATATTTGCAGATGAGTCCAAATTCAACATTTTTGGCTCAGACGGACGGAATTATGTGTGGCGACAGTCCAATACCGAGCTGAATCCCAAAATCCTAAAGGCAACAGTCAAGCGCGGCGGAGGAAGTGTCATGGTATGGGCATGCATTTTGGACATGTTTTCAGTTTTTGACTTATTTTCGTTAATAAATTAATATTTTAATAAAAACTAAATTTAATTTTTCAAACGTGATATAACATTAAACAAATTGGCATTTAAACATTTTGCGATCGTTTCTTTGTTTAAACGTTATTGCACTTTAAATTTTTTGCTAGACACTGAGTCTTTCGAGCTGTGAGACACTGTAATTTATATTGTTGATTTTGCTGTTATTGTTAAATTTCTATATATAATTGCCAAACACAGAATTAGTCGCGTCGCTGTTTTTGTGGCTGGTTTTTGCTGCTGGTTTTTTATCTCTTGTGGTTCTTGATTGCTGCTGCTGCTGCTGCTGCTGCTGTTGTTGATGTTGCTGCTGTTGTTGTTGCTGCTGCTGCTGCTGCTTGCTGCGTTCGTTGTTGTTGATGTTGTAATTATGGCATTCAGAGCAAAAACTTGCCCAGCAACAGACCCAAAATGGCCGCTGCAATAGCAATTGCTATATAGAAGACCGGAATCTGTTTTTCAGCCAGAACGGGAGCATAATGCTCATTGATTTGCTTGGTATCCGGGAAGCTGCGATAGCGTGATACTTGATCCTGCATACGATAAGATAATATAGATAATTAGCTACTTAAGTTAACTAAGAGTATTTTGGTGGTATATTGGTGGTGCACCGCAATTACCTTCAAGTGTAGATTCTCTTTTCGCAGTTCGCTGTTGAGGTCACGCAAATCCTTAATTTCGGCCGCCAGGGATTCGGTATGCTCCGGAGCATCGGACATTTTGAAGGACTAGAAATTCAATCAAACAATCAATCAATAATAATTACAACTTCACTTCGAGATTAGACTTGTGGTAGATGTAAGTACCTGCTGCTCCTCGACGGACAATTTCGGCGCATCGCTCTTCAGGGATTCGCCGATACTGAGATTGGTGGCTGTATTGGCGCCCACGCTGCTGCTGCCGCCACCAATGGCACCACCAGCGGTGCCACCGGTATTGTTCTCTGCATTCGCCTCAGCGGCCGGCATTTCGAACACACACTTCAGCTTGGCGTCCATTAGCTGAACTGGTTCCAGTTCCTTCCACTGCGCACAGAAAAACAAAACAACAATTTAATAATCTGTTGCAAATGTTTGCAATGTAACAATCTGGCAACCCTCGATTAGCCTCGATCCTAAGTTTTCTTTGTCCGTTCCTTCGCATATACTCAGTAATTAATATCTAAATAGTTCTGTACACACTCCGTTTTTGACTGCCGAATGCGTCGCGTCATTAGACTAATAAAAGTGTGATTCCTGCATATCGTTATCTTGTTTATATACGCTGTAAAACTGTGCGCTTGGATCCAACAGGTTATGGGCCCAGTGATAAATAAATAAGAAAACGTTGACAATAAATAGTGTAGCTGTGAAAAATGGCTGGCGCATTTATTAAGATTGAGCCACTGTGTGCGGAGAACTACGACACGTGGAAACTGCAGATGCGTGCTATATTAGTGAAAAACGAACTATGGCAATATGTCGATGGAACAAAAATTTGCCCAGAAAATGTGGCAGATCGAGCAGTATGGAAAACATACGATGAAAAGGCGCGCGCGGACATATTATTGTCGATTAGCCCATCGGAATTGGCTATAATTGAAGATTGTAATTCGGCAAAAGAATACTGGTTGAAATTGCAGGAGACATTTCAATCAAAGGGGCCAGTGCGAAAAGCAAGCCTGCTGAAACGAGTGGCATTGTCGCGAATGAACGAGGGCGCTAGTGCGCGCCAGCATTTAAAGGACTTTTTCGACGCAGTGAAAAAATTGAAAGAAATAGGTGTCGCGATTGGAAATGATTTGTTAGTAATCTTATTGCTATATAGTTTGCCTGACTCTTATGAAATGTTCAGATGTGCGATGGAAGCACGAGATGACTTGCCCCATCCCGATGTGCTTCGCGTTAAAATTCTTGAAGAGTCAGAAGCGCGTGAAAATAAAGAGAATCGCGAAGAACAAAACGCAATGTTCGTTAATCGTCGGAAAGATGTAAAAAGAAATAGCGAAGAAAGAAATAGCAAAGAAAGAAAAAGCGATAAAGTGCAGCGTGAAGACAGAAAATGTTTTAGCTGCGGCAAAGTTGGACATTTCGCGCGAAATTGTCGAAGCAACCCAAAGAAGAATATGAAACGCAATACGAATGAACAGAACAGTGCGGGTACAGCAGAAAACGGGGCACTTTCGCTAAACGCGTTAGAGATGACCTTTTCTGCCGATGAGAAAAATGGCTTGTGGTGCCTCGATAGTGGTTGCACGGCACACATGAGTTCAAATAAGAGCATGTTCACCGATATTGCAAAAGTCGAAAAGACTTTACATTTGGCCAACAATAAGACCACACGGATTAGTGGCATCGGTAATGCTAAAGTCGCAGTTAAGAAACAACAGCAACGAGTTGATTTAACGTTGAAAGATGTTTTCTATGTATCGGATTTGCGCCAAAATTTGATGTCGGTTTCCAAAATCACAGACAATGGTTTTGAAGTTCATTTTCGGAAAAATGAAGCACTTGTTATGAAAAATAACAAAGTTTGGCTGCGTGCGAAAAGATACGGTAACTTGTATTACTTGAATGGCGAAGAGCATCAAGTGAATAGTGTAATGTATGGTGGTCAAAACGACCTTGATCTATGGCATTATAAAATGGGACATCTGAATGAAAGCGATTTGAAAAATATGGCTAAAAGTGGCAAAGCCAACGGCATGAAAATGTGCGAGAATGGAAAATTGTCGAAATGCGAAATCTGCATAAGCGAAAAGCAAACTGCAAGCATTTATAAAAGTGGAAACGAAAAACGTACGACGGAACTACTGGAAATAGTTCACAGCGATGTATGCGGCCCAATGAGAACGCAATCCCTGGGAGGATGTAAATACTTCGCTACTTTTATAGAAGTTCACTTTCTTAAACAGAAATCAGAGTTATTTGAAGCTTTTAAAGCTTATAAAGCTACAGCAGAAAACTTCACGGGTAAGAAGATAAGAGTACTTCAGTCAGATAACGGGGCTGAGTATTGCAACAAAGAGTTCGACAAGTATATGAAGGTGAACGGAATCCAAAAACGCCTTACAACACCACACACGCCACAGCAGAATGGCTTAGCTGAGAGACAGAATCGTACCCTGGTCGAGATGGCACGCTGTATGATGAAGCAATCCGGTGTGCCGCCATCCTTTTGGGCAGAAGCAGTAAATGCAGCATGTTACATCAGAAACAGATGTGTAACGCGGGGTCTATCCGGCGAGATTCCCCATACTTACTGGACGAAGAAAATTCCTACAGTGTCGCATTTACGTATATTTGGTACGAAGGCATATGCATTAATAAAGGGTTCAAATAAGGATAAATTTGAATCAAGATCGGAAGAATGCATACTGGTCGGCTACTCAAATACATCGAAGGCATATCGATTATATTTACCTGAGAATCGTAAGGTAATAGTAAGCAAAGATGTCAAGTTCTTGAATGTTCCAGGTTTCAAAAGTGAGTACGCTGAGTTCTACGAACGTGATCAAGACTCAAACGGAGGTTTCGACATCAATATCACGAGTAAACCTTGTGATGGGTCTACCAGCGACGATAACAGTTCAGTTGAACGACCCAAGCAGAAGCTAGTTGAGCAGCAGCGTGGCAGAGGGCGTCCCAAGATCGAGAGGACAGGCCAGCGTGGTAGGTTACGGAAAATATATCAACCACCAGCACAGGTGAGCAGCAACGACGAGCAGAGCAGTTCAAGCGAGACATTCGAGGAGTCCGAAATTGCATACATGGCTGCGACAGATGATCCAACTACACTGAAAGAGGCGAAAAGACACAAGGACAGCGTCAGTTGGACAAGGGCAATTGAAGACGAGTTTCTGGCACAGGTACACAATGGAACGTGGGAAATAGTGGAACGCCCTAAGGATCGGAAGATTATAGGTTGCAAAATGGTGTTTCGGACAAAAGACAATGGCACCATGTCAGGAAAAAAGAAAGTTCGATTGGTTGCTAAAGGATATGCACAAAGGCCTGGAGAGGATTTTCATGAAACATATTCACCTGTAGCACGATTCACATCAGTCCGACTTTTGGTGGCCATGGCAGCGGAACTTGATATGGAGATACATCAAATGGACGTGGTCACAGCCTACCTAAACGGCGAGCTCGAAGAGAGCGTTTATATGGAGGTGCCAGAGAGCTTCAATGATTTCATGGAAAAGTTGGAATCGGGCAGATCAATTGGAACGAAGCAGAATTCACCCCGAGCAAAGTATATGAAGACAACAGCGGAATGGCGGGCGGCGCTGTCATCAATGAGAAGCCCTGTATGTTTGTTGAAGAAGGCGTTATACGGATTACGCCAGTCTGGTTTGCGTTGGTATTGTAAACTCACGACGAAGCTACAAGAAGTTGGATTAGAGCCCACAAAGCAGGATCCATGTTTGTTCGTCAAACGGCAGGGGAAGAAGATTCTCCTAGTATCCATTTATGTAGATGATTTGCTGTTGGCGTCAAATCATCCGGATTGGTTGCATCAGACCAAAGAAATCCTCGGAGACGCATTCGAGATGAAAAATCTCGGCCCAGTGACAACCTGTCTGGGCATAGAATTCAAGCAGGATCTGAAAGAGCATCGCGTATTCCTTGCACAGGAAAAGTACATCGACGCTATATTGAAAAGATTCGGGATGACTGAATGCAAGCCGGCATTAACACCCATAGAAGCGAAATGTACTTTGAAGCGAACAGAAGCAGCCGATGAAGCCGAAATGAGGAAGTATCCCTATCAGAACTTAATTGGCTCTCTTATGTTTCTTTCAGTTACAACCCGTGCAGATATTGCATACGCCGTAAATTTCATGAGTCAGTTTAACTCATGTTATAACGCTGAACACTGGAAGACGGCGAAGCGCATCCTTCGGTACCTAAGCGGTACCAAACAACTCGGCCTGTTATTCAAGCGAACAGGCGAAGATCTGTACGGAGTCGTCGATGCTGACTGGGGCGCAAATTTGACCGACAGACGGTCATATTCTGGACAGGCGTTTATATTAGCAGGTGCTGCTATAAGTTGGGAGGCACGAAAACAACGCACCGTCGCTTGGTCAAGCACAGAGTCCGAATACTTGGCAATGAGCGAAGCAACAAAGGAGGCCTTATACTTGAAGGCCATACTCAACGGGATTGGCAGAATATGTGATTCGGTTCTGCTCCTAAACGACAACCAAAGCGATCAAAAATTGGTTAAAGGCTTTGGTTTTCATCCACGCACAAAACACATCGATGTGCGCCACCATTTCATCCAGCAGAAGCACCAGAGTGGCGACATCCAGGTTGGCTACATGCAGACGGAGCAAATGCCAGCAGATGTCCTAACGAAGGGTCTAAGCAGTGCCAAGCATCACGGTTGCATTTCTTCATTGGGCGTCACTAGTATTTAAGTTTAACAGAATTGTTACTTTGAGAGGGCGTGTTGCAAATGTTTGCAATGTAACAATCTGGCAACCCTCGATTAGCTTATCCTAAGTTTTCTTTGTCCGTTCCTTCGCATATACTCAGTAATTAATATCTCAATAGTTCTGTACACACTCCGTTTTTGACTGCCGAATGCGTCGCGTCATTAGACTAATAAAAGTGTGATTCCTGCATATCGTTATCTTGTTTATATACGCTGTAAAACTGTGCGCTTGGATCTAAAGAAATTCCAACATAATCAGAGTGAGATATATATATATATATATATTATACATACCAACTTGTTTAAATCAGTCAAATCGGCATCCTGCGGTGCCAGCACACTCTGTACCATAAACTTGTGCTTGTTCTTCTCCTGCTGATCGTACATGAAAGGCTGCAGGCATACTATACACAAAATATATATATATATATATATACAAAATCGAATCAATCAATCAATCATTTCAGTATTGCTATTATGATGGTTGATGCACTCACTTTCCACCTGCGTCGAACGATGTGGCGCAATCTTGCCAATGTTTGGACGTACACAATAGCGCTTGGGAGCAGTAGTCTTGATCTTGAAGACCAGTGTCGCGGCCGTATTGTTGCGCAGCGTCATGATTGTCACCACTGGCCGATGGAATGGACCTATAATTATGCACAAAAGTGTATAAGCATATATAAAGATAGGTACACATACTTCAGTTATCTATTACAATGATAAACGGTGATAGCAGGTGTTAATGTTGGTATCACTTAGACATTTCTTACTGCGTCCCTCTGTCACTTTCAGACTTGTTCAAATACGATATATATATACATATCCAAATACTTATACATACATACATCTAGTCAGTTAAATAGGTGTGAATACTGTTGGGCTTTAAAGCGGCAAAGTGATGCACTAGGTTTGGCGGTTAGACTAAGAAGAACTTTTATTCAATGTATTTGTATTATTCTGAAATTGGGGTATCGAGCGCAGTCGATACTGCTGTTATCTGATCCCTGTTATTAACATTAGTAATCGGAATGTTGTATTGATCTTTTTTTTTTACATATTTTCAACAAATACAATACAAACTTGTGAATTTAAAAATCAAAAACAGTGTAAATATCATGTCCAAAATAGAATAGTAGCGAACTATGTAAGTTTTTTGTAAAAGCGAGGAAGAATTCTCAATCCTAGCAGAGTGTGTCGCCTTAACTAGGAAAAGATACAGCATCCTAGGGATGCATGTTGTGAGCTTCAAAGGCATAAAAGCCATCAACTCAACAAAGATTCTAATGAAAATCAGAAGCACATTTCTTTCTTTAAAGTCCATATTGAGCTGGAGAGTGAAAAAGTTGCGAGTTGCATAAAATGAAGAAAACCTAAATTTATCAATTGATTTTGTTTGTACAATATATTCATTATAATCAAAGCTTGACGCAGCTATCCAATAATATTAAATGTATAAAGTTTACCTTACAATTTTATGAATTATACTAAGATCTAGGTAACTGTTGCAAATGTTTGCAATGTAACAATCTGGCAACCCTCGATTAGCTTATCCCAAGTTTTCCTTTGTCCGTTCCTTCGCATATACAGTTATTAATTAGTCTCTCAATAGTTCTGTACACACTCCGTTTTTGACTGCCGAATGCGTCGCGTCGTCGACTAATAAAATTGTGATTCCTGCAGAATATCGTTATCTTGTTTATATACGCTGTAAAACTGTGCGCTTGGATCTAAACGAAATTCCAACAGTAACAATTAATAATATAAATTTTAATCGAGAAGATATAATTGAAAGTGAAGGTAAAGATAAAAATAGCCAATGCACAAAAGAAATATTCAATAAGATGTGCACAGATTTTGTGAAACTGAAGCTTTCACGAAGTCAGGAGTATTAATAGGTAATGAATTACATTGGGGTGCTTATATGAAAAGAGATATAGGCAAGGATAAAACTAGATTCAGCAAAAAAGTATGTAAGAGGCAGAACGAACGACAGAGGAATGTCCAAATTTAGAGACTATATGAGCTAGTTTGTTTCTAGTTTCGAAAATATCTTAACCAAACTAACTGGTTGCCCTCATCAGTCAATCGGTAATCATAGCTATCATAATTCGACGACTCACTTTCTCTCTCTCTCTTCGAATAGTAACAGGCTTGCTGAGGGGCCACTCCAAGTCATTCCAGGCAACTTCGGGTTGCGAAAGATCTTGCGTGAGACTGACCAGATGCAATAAAACAAGCAATAAACAGACTGAGACTGAGGAACAGTGATGCTATTCCTGCATTCCAAAGTTATAGGTTAGCTTGGCACTTACGAGTCAAAATATATCCAAAATATATTGTATATGAATAAAAGCCAAATTACACTTGTTACGCTGCTGATATTATTATATATTGCTTTATAGGCAGAAAATTCATTTGCGAAGGGAATTTAAGTAATTGGTGATGGTTTGACCAAAGCAATAATTTGATATATACATATTTATATATGTACGCACATACATACATATATATCAGGGCAGCAATTTTTGAATATGTTTTAGTTTTGAAAGAAATTCATTCAAAAGATGCCCAATACATACACACACACACACACACACATGTACATATATATATATATATATATATATATGTGTGTGTGTGTCTGTGTGTCTATATACATACACATTTGTGTATGTGTTCGTGGACAGTTTGTCAATGATCGTTGGCAAATGGTGAACGACAAACGGCGAGCTTTTGTACAGTGTGGCAAGGATAATCTTGGCGACATATTTTGTGATTTTTTTTTTGTTATTATCTCTCTCAAAAGCTGAGCGCCACTTGTTTAGAGCAGCTCTTATGAAATAGAGATTATGGCAAGTGATTCTAAGCTTTTTTGAGCATTGCGTACCACTGTGCGCACTAGAAATTAGTGACATGTTGTCATATTGCATTGTTGCTATTTGGCCAAAATTCAAAAACCTCAACAAAAAAATGGCTCGTGAAAAGTTTTGTGAGTATAAAAATAAAATGTTAGCCAAAAGCCAAACAACAAATGCGGCAAAGGTTCTCAAGGGAGTCCGTCAGCGAACTAGTGTGAAAGAGAGAGAGAGAGAGAGAGAGAGAGAGAGAGCAAGAAAGAGAGAGGCCGAATAATATTGTCTGCTATTCCAAAATGAAAACGACGTCAGTTGCTGCTGCCGCTGCTGCTTTTGCTGGCAGCGCTGGTGGCAGCAACATGCCAAAACAGCCGCACCACACACGTAGACTCGAAAATATGTCAAAAGCTAAGGCAACAACAACAAAAATTATTGATAAGCTGCGGCGGCCAAACGCAGAAAGCACATAAGAAAAATAGAAAGAATCAACCACCAGAAGCACGCCGAAGATTGCACACACTTGCACAGGCCGCACAACAGCTGCCCGCAACTAAATTTCATTTTAATCGACGATACCTGTACGCGGATGAGATAGATTGCAGACTGAAATAGCTGTATCGATCAATGGCTGATCTACAACATATGTGTATATAGAAAGTGGGAAGCTTTCGCCTGCTGCTTTACACTTCCAGACAAAGTGATGAGAACTCCTCGCCATGAAGGGTATACAAAATAAAACACGGCGAAAAATGAAAGAGGAAGAGAAACAATTCCAAAAGCTACTCTGTGTGTCTGTGTTTGTGTGCGTGTGAACTTTGCAGTTTGCTCCGTCGTCACTTTGCAGCAATGTTCACAATACGCATTCTCATATGTCATGTCGCTAACGGTGCTTGCTTGCTTGCAATTGGTGATCGATACACACACACACACATACACACAGACATGCGAATGGCCTTCCCTTTGAACAGAGGGCCGCCATGTCAAGTCCAAAACAAAACAATTGCATTTGCGAATGCAGCTATGTATGTGCTGCTGCTGCTTCTTCTAATTCACATTCGCATAGACACGCAAGCCCCCTCACACACACACCCACACACACACTTACCAATAAAGCGCAACTCATGCTCTGGCTCAATGGACAGCGCCACTTCGTATTGTGGTGTTTTGTTCATTTTTATTTTTGTTGCTGTTGTTGTGCTGCTGATAATAACTATGTTGCTACTTTGCAACGATGCTGCTGCTCCTGCTTCCTAGAAGAAAAATTGACAATGAACAATTGGCAATTGAAATTATATACATATATAAATATATATGTTTTTTTGTATATAATTCGTGTATCTTACGTTTAAAGTCCCAAAATTGTTTATAATTCGTTTAGCTTAGTACACAACGGAGATTCTTAAATCAACTCGACTTTTTACAAAAAATTTTACTTTCGATTTCGCTTGTTTTTTTTTTCTTCACAGCGCTTCACGTCGTCGTCGTCGTCGCTATGTTTGTGTGCAGTCACCAAAATATCGGTAAATGTATGCGCAAAAAGAAATGAAATGCACGAGGTTGTTGCGTGCAAAAAACTGACGATCAACGTGTTGTTTGCAATGCACTCAAACCGCTTATGTGCAATGGGCTTCTATGCGTCTGGCTTCTGATCCGAGTTTACGTTATTTCACGCACTTTAGCTCCGTACTTCTCGCAGCGAAATTTTCGTATGCAAAAAAAAATCAGTCACCGCCATATGTATGTACGTTCAACGCATGCGTCAACCCTGGCGTACCAAAAAAACCAGCCGGCATAAAATGATGCCAGATCGTCGATAGAACGCAGTGGTAACGCCGGCGTACACTGCTTACAGCAACTCTGCGATAGCAACTCAAAATTAAACCGCCAACTTAAATTTCATGCGCATCAAAGCTTAAAAAATGAGTAAAAAACCCAAAGTCAATACATTCATTAAATAAGGCAAGCAATCCGTAGCTGGTAGAAGAGAAGCGTGCATTTTTAGGTTTTGAAAAAATTTTTGCTTTCGTTTATTGTGGGAGATGTATTCACTTGATCTCACAGGAATGCCTTAATTAATAAACTTGAGAACAAGCCTAATGGTCAAATGTATTTTCTACAACGCTAGCTATGACAATTGCATTCAAATTAGTAACTACAAAATCTAAATCCTTAAAATTAATTTTTTTTTGCGTAACGATTTAAAAGAAAAGAGGCTTTGTACTAAATATTTACAGTTTCTAATCGCTAGTGCTGGAAAACTAAAAAAGCTGTTACTACACGCCAGAGCTGGAAAACGCAACACCACACATGCATTTCCGTTATATATATATTTAAAATTGCATTGTGAAAGGAATAAATGAATATTAAATAATTTGCTTGTTAACACCCGCAGACAAGGATAAAGATCAGTCAGTTCAGTTGAGAACTTTCACTATGCGTCTTGTCCTGACCATCAACGGACTTGATATCAACAGCTGAGTTCACTTGCTTACTAAATACAAAAGTGTGATACTGTTTGGCCAATTGGGCGCAATTCAGCGACTCACCGCCACACTGGCGATAACAGGCAATTAGTTGTTGCTCCATCAGACCAATATCGGCCGTGCATTCATTGGCCGTTGCCCATTTAACGGGCTGGCCAAACAGGCTGTGCACATGGGCTACCATCTTGCTAAATTGCGTCTCCTCCATTTCTGTTGAACGACGTGACCAGGTTGCAGCAATGTCCATTTGGTGTTGCTTGCACGGGTGTGTTTTGCATGGTGCATGCTGGACGTCAATTGGGCTGCAATTCTCACAGGTAGCTGGAGGGAGAGTGGGCACTGCAGCGGCATCGGCAGATTTCTTGCGATTTGTTGCATTGTCGACACGCTCCAATACGTCCCGGCTTATCTGAAATATGGATGTATTCGACATTTGCACGGTATGCGGCTTGCTGTTGCCGGCGCCCATATCTAAATATCGTTCAAAATTCGTTTCAAAGTTTTGTGTTTCATCTAAAAAATCAAAATGACAGGGAATAGATTTCGTCTGGCTAACTAGAAAGCAATTTTTGTAAATTACAAACAGCATATATTATACATGTATATATATATACATATATTATTATCCATGTCGTCAATATGATTGTTTTCAAGTTTTTCAAAAATTCAATTAGTTGCCGAGAGAGAATCTTATCTAAATTGCGAAATTGCAAAAGGGTTCCTTAAATTGCTAGCATAGGCATCGGCAAGGAAGACGGCAAACACGCTAATTGGATGACAGCAGGTTGCTGGGAATGCGAAACACCTCGTTGGTCCTCTTGGGCAGCTCGATGCCACCGGTTGTCTGGCTTGTTTCGCCCTGCAGCTGTGTGTTCATTTGTATTTATTAATTGACTTAATGTCAGCCAAAGTCAGTCGACATAAAAATAAATTACATTAATTTAAAATATTATGAATATAAGATTTTTATTTCATGTTTAACTTTGCGGATATATATATATTTTTGTAAGTTCACTTTAATACAAGTGTAGAAACATAAATGAATAAATTTAATTTGCATGGATGCCATGCGTACAGCTCGCTTCTCGAGAATAACCAAAACTAATATATAATATAAATAATACTAATAAGTAGTTGACTCCAATTCTTAAATACAATAATTATAATACAAAAGATCCTTTGTTGCTAACGGGCACTGTTGGTAGTCACATATTTGCACAGTTATCGATATATTTATGTTAGTGTAGCGATTGCGATTGTCGAATGCTTTCGACGAGTGACGCAAAATTCGTATATAGTGGATTGGTGCTAAAGTAGAGACCGATAAGCAATTTGAGGTGCGCCGACGTCAAGGGATATTTAGCGGTGGGCATAATAACGATAGCATCGATATTGCATGCATGCTTGGACATGTTGTGCATTTGCAGGTAATTGCAAAAGGCCGCCGCACACTTGGCCATGTGGCGAATGAGTATTTGTAATTGAGGTTTCGAAATGAGTTCGGCGGCAACAATCGAATTCATATCGAACACAATCAGTTGGGGTCGGGGCAAACAATCGAACAGCTCGATAATGTGACGCGGTGCGCTCTCTATCTCTTTCAATGCAACAATGCTCATCCAGCGTTCCATGTGAGCTAAGGAGCGCGGCTTCACCATTGTGTCCACCAGATACAACATTTCGCAGTTCTCTGTTAACAGCAGCACCTTCTTCTCATTCTTCACACAAAGCTCGCACAGCTGCAAGGAATTGGCCAATGAAATTTGAGATTCGACGATCATCGTTTAAAGCCAAGCTGATGCTCACCTTTAGCAAATGGGTACTGTATTCGCCGTTAGACGCCAGATAAATGTGATATCTGATCAGCTGGAAATGTTTTATATTTGGTGGTATCACATAAATTGCATCTCATTTACTACTTACTTACATTGTAATCTGCACTGTGCTGCATATCCGTTGTATTTTAATCTGTCTCTTTGATCATATGCACAATTATAATCTAGAGTTGCAGCGTTGCCACATTAACATGCCGATTTTTCGATAGTTTCAGTTTAGTTAACGATATCCCTATCGGCATTTTTGCAGATCCCCATACAATTGAAAATTTTACAGCACTTATTAGTGCACACTGTTATATTTGCTGATAGCTTACAGCTGTGAGTTGCTAAATTAAAATAAATTATACATTTCAAGTTTGTTAATTTTAGCATCACGAAATTGTTAACAACATTAACATTGCGTTCAAATAATTGAATTGAAAACCACCCAAGACATAACATTCAAGCCATCGTGAAGTATTTGCGAACACTCATTTTGAATTAAAAGTTCAAACGAGTAAATAACATGGCCATTCTGAGTATAACAGAGCTAAGTGTAGTGCTGTAAATGACCGGCAGTCGAGCGTACTTACTCACGAGTGGAGCAAGCGGGATAGATATACAATACAAAAAAAGAGCGAAACAACTATATGTGAACTATCGCACCGTGCCGACGAACGAAAGAGCGCACAAAGCGTAATGTGCTAGAATTGAAAAAAATCATCAAGTATAGAGGCCAAAAGCAAACGCAGCAGTTGGGCGATTTATAATAATTTTTAATAAATAACCAAAAGAAACGCATGCTAGCTGCTAAAAAACAGGCAATTGAATGCAAGCGCTGAACAAATTGCGGTAAGCTAAACTGCCAAACCGAACAGCGAACAGCAAATTGCCAAAAAATCCAAAGAAGCGACGACGACGACGACCAACAACCACAAATACACATATACACCGACACACACACACGCACACAGTCGAGTGAAAAAAGTGCAAGCCGCGAGCGCTTTTGAAGGCGTTAAACGCAGATCAGCATCGAAGAAAACTGGCAAGAAGAAGAGTTATGCATGAACAATTAATTGCAATTCTTACTGCATCCACATGCTGATGCTTGCAACATTCAACGGTAAACGGTAAACGGCACACTTGCCGACGACGGCTGCGATACACACACACACACACGCATATATATATAATACATATATACAAATACACTCGCAAATACAGTAAAAAACACACACACTCATACAGAGACAGAGACACGCACACATACATATAAAGACACCCGCGCGTTCCGCAGTTGGAGCGGAGCAAGGAGTCTGGGGAAGAGGAAGAGGAGTGTGGAGCAGAGAAAGAGGGAGCCAGGCAGCGCTGCATTATCTGCCATTATCTTGCAAGAAGAAGAGGCAGAACGCAGAAGAAGAAGCAGAAGCACGAATAAGGAATAAGCAAATAGCCCAAAAGGGGGGAATAGCGCGGGTGTCCACAAGCTGATGCCACTACTGGAATAACAATAACATTAACAGCAACAACAATAACAGCAGCAGCAGCAACAACAGCAATCAACAAGAGAAGCGTATTGGCGAAAACTTTGCATTGATGGTAATGCATGCTAGAAAACCGCAGCGAATGAACGATGGGTAAATTACAAATTGAATAACATACACAATAACATAACATGCATAATAACATTTACAGAGTGCTTAGTTTGTGCTAACATCCTAGTTTAATGCATGCATACGCATACAAATGTAAATGCAAAAGTACCTGTGTATGTGTATACATGTCATGTAAAAAACTTAAACGACAACTTTTGTTTACATATACATATACACACGCGCACACACACCTATACCAGCATAACTTTATCGTTTTTGTTGGAGATTCATTGGAAACTGTGTTTTTTTGTTGTTGTGCATTAACTAATATCCAGGCATTTAATAATGCTTTAATTTAAGATTGTAATCATAGAAACTGTTAGTTTGTTGTTCTTTGCTCCTCTCGCTTAGCGCGCCTTGTTCATTCTCTCCTCTGCTCTCCTTTGTGGATAATGTTAAGCTCTTCAACATACTTAATTGTCCTCTCACTCGCACTCTCACACGCTCTCAATAGGTCTGCTGCCTCTCTGTCGTTTACCGTTTACCGCTTGCATTTCGCTAGTGTTGAAAATATTGTTTTTGAATAATAATTTAAGCCACACCAGTTAAAGATTAAAGAGGTGCATTATTACTATTGTCGCACTGCACCCAACACACTGCACCCAACCCACCTTATTAACTTTGCCATACAATTTAATTCGAATCCAGCTCAATTTGTATGTAAATCTTAATAATAATAATAAGGGAATAATAATACGCGTGTAGTTATAAATGTCAACCAGTCGGATTCAGACGACAATTTTAATGAAGCGAAACCAGTGGAAAGTTATTATAATTTCCGAAGGTAGCAGGATAAAATGAAGGAGAAGGAGACTGTTGATGATGGACGGATCAGAATATAGTTGAGATAGCAACGACGTTATCGTTTAACGACAATATAGGAGATATTCTAGAGAGAATTCTTGAGGAGGCTGGTAATTAGGGCGTGTCTGGGTATCGTAATAATCCAGGACTGGCAATGAAGGAGTACAAGGATGCGATAATGATCATAACAGATCAGAATCATAACTCAGATGGCGACAATGATGTCGATGCCGATAACGATAACAAAGCTGAAGTTGACGATAACGACAACGATGACAAAAAACTGAGCCGTTAAATCGTTAACAACATAGGCAAACATTAAAACAATTAATTTTAAAATAAATACATATTCCTTTCATTACTTGTTGCTTAAAATTGCATGATTTTGTATTGCACCTGCTTATTTACTCATACTACTTTTAATTAACAACTATTTGAATAACAATTGATTAATGCTGCGTGTTTCCATTCTATTTGACTTGCAGGTACTTTGAGAAGCATACCAGTCACACATCCTACCAGGTGAGAGCCTTAAGATGATTGGTTCCCCTTGATTGCCAAATTAGCCAAATCGCCAGACCACTAAAAAAAAAAAAAAAAAACTAAAAAACACCTCCCCATCTGAGACCCAAAATCTTTAGCTAAACTACTAATATTCAATCGTAGTCTTTTGTCAGCCATTTAGTGTTTTACTTATTTCGTTATTGTTTTTGTATTGTATTTTGTTGAAGTTCTTTGTAGATCATTTGTAGTCTCATATTTGCTGTATTTATATTGTGTGGAGATATTATATGGAGATATTATTTCATTCGTTTGATCCATGATCTATGATATATGTATGTGCTGTAGTTGTGTGTATTTGTCTGTATTTAGAACTGACGCAACTTTCATTTATATATTATTACCCCCATTTCCAACCCATTTCCGTATTTTTTTGGGCACGCGGCATTGCAGCGAATCAAACGAACTGATCTAACTAACTAATAACTACACATAATTAGAGTAACTTTTGGATAGTGCCTCAAGTCGATTAACACTGGAGATAACAATTCCCCATTCAAATTCTAAATCGAAATCGTAAACGAAATCGAAATCGAAATCGAATATCGAAAACGCAAATCGAAACGAATTAAAATTAAAATTAATAGAACGCTAGAAAAATATCAACACAATTATTTTTTTTTTATTATAAATGCTTAAACTTAAAACAGAAATGTTGAACGAACTTCCAATTGCCAGACCAAAAACGCAAAAGCAATAAAACAAATTAACTTCACTCACTTTAATTAAGTACAAAACGAATAAAAAAGTTAAAGAACAAAACAAATAATCAACAAAGTAGCCTTAAATTCGAATCGAATCGAACACAAAACTCGCATACAACTAAATAAATAATTAAATAAACAAAATAAATTAAAATAAAATAAATAAATAAAAACAACAAACACGAACGTGCCTAAGCCATAAACAACAACAATTAAAATAACTAAAAAAAAACAAAACGATAAGAAAAAAAATATAACAGGAACAAAGGGAGGATCAAACAGGCAGACTGACAGATTGACAGAAAGATATATAACCATAAATAGACAACGTTTAAAGGAAGCCACAAGTTTCACACTGCATTGCCTGAGCAACATTGAGGTGTTGCTGCTGCAACAGGCAGCAACCAGAACGGCAACAACAACAGCAACAGCAGCAAGGACAACGACGGCGGCAACAACGAGGCGACAATTGAGGAAGCCGCGTCCACGCGGCGGCGGCGGCGGCGGCGGCAGCAGCAGCAGGACGAGCACAACACCAACGCCGAGTGGCAGCAACAACAGCAGCAACACCAGCAGCAATAGCAACAGCAGCAGCAGCAGAAGCAACATGGCCCTCGATTTGTCGCTGCTGAGCAACAGCAGCAATAATATCAACAACAACCACAACAATAATAATAATAACAACAATAACATTTGCAACAGCCATCACAGCAATAAAGTTCATCATGCAACTGCCACAATGTCGGCCTCAGTCGGAATTTGTCGCGTTGATGTAAGTAATTATAATAATAATAACAACAGCAACAAGATCAAAGATCAACAAACATTAAGCAGACGTTAAATAAAGTGGACCAAAATGATTAAACATATTTTAAATGCAAATGCAATTTGAATTTAAGCACATTTCACAAAAAATGCAAACACAGAGATGATAACAACAACAAGAACAACAACAACAATAACAACAATAACAACAACAACAACAGTTGCGACTTGCAACTTGCAACGTGTTAATTTAGAGGCAAATGAAAAGCAAAACAAATAAAAAATAAAATTCACTTTTGATATTGTTTTCGTGTTTTATGTTCGCTTATGTTTCGTGTTGCCCATAATCAGAAAACCCCCACTCCCCTCTTCCCTTCCCCCTTTGCCCGTCCCTATACCCCGTTGAACCAACAACCACAAGCAGCAGACACACACAAACACACACTCAACACACACACACACACAACACACATTTTCAAAATTTCATTGAACAACAATAAAAACTATTAACTCAAAAATCCATTTGATTAGCAAAAAGCGCAAACAAATCATTTGTAGCTATATTTTGTTTATTTGTAGTTTTTTGTTTATGTTTTTCACAAACCCCCCCGACCACCAACCCCCAACCCACCAACCCCCCCAGAACAAAAAAGAAATCCCATTTCTAATTGGTAAACAACAATAACAAGCTTACAACAAGTAACAAGCATATAACAATATTAACAATAATAACAATATCAATATAACCAAAGAACAAAAATATATTCTGCGAATTGTTGTGTGTGTGTGTGTATGTGTGTGTGTGGGTGTGTGTGCGTGTGTGTTATAATACTTATTTTAATGCTAAAATTTGAATTTCGACAGAGTTCAAAGTACAGCAGTTCAAAACGCGACTATGAACGCGATCGTTCCTCCAATTATCGCGATCGTGACATCTCACCTGGCGCTGGAGGCGGCGGCGGCGGCAACGGTGGTGGAGGCGGCGGCAGTGGCGGCGGTGGAGGCAGCGGCGGCGGCAACGGTGGTGCTGGTGCACCACTGAATAATGGCAACAGCTATCGATCACAGTCACCAGACATAGATTCACCATCGTCTCGATCGCATGATCTGCGCGATCGCAACGATCATCGCAGCACTGGTGGTGGTGGTGGTGGCGGCGGCGGTGGTGGTGGTGGAGGTGGTCGTGGTGGCAGCAACGAGCGCTACAGTTTCTTACAAAAGATGCGTGAACGGGATCGCGATGCCTACAAGAAGGATAAATATTCCGGTAACAATTGCCAATCCAATTGCCAAAAACTTTATTTAAATACAATTATTTAATTTGCGTTTAGATAAACGTGATCGGCGGGGCAATGATCGCGACTCGGAGTCATCGTATCGCACGAACCACGACAGGGATCGTCGTGGTGGTGGTGGCGGTGGCGCTAAGCTCTGCTCGTCGCGGGACAACGATAAGCGTTCCGGTTCCGATGATCGGGATCGTGAGCGCGAGCGCGATTTGCGCGACAAACGTGACAGGGGCACTGATCGGGACAGGGACTTGTACAAGAAGGACAAATATGCAGGTGTGTCTTCTTGTTATAATATTAAATATATATATATATATATATATATATACATATACATACATATATATATATATATATATACATATACATACATATATACATTATAAATTATATATATATATATTATATATATATATATATATAAAGCTGCTTTCACTGCAACTATCTCTTATTCCATATTATTTCTGCTTTATTCGATTCGATCACAGACAAACGTGAGCGCAGCGATCGCGGAGAGCGTGTGGCGCGCTATGGCGACTGGAGCGAGCATGTGAGCTCCTCTGGTAAGTGGGCCCAAATACCAAGGCTAAATCTCATCTTGAATGCTAAACGATTTTCTTATTTTATATGCGACAGGCAAAATGTATTACTACAACTGCAAAACTGAAGTCTCCCAATGGGAGAAGCCTAAGGAATGGGTGGACAGAGAAAGGTAAACCAAACCACATCAAAAGACTCAAATTTGGAACCCTTGAATTAGAATCAAAGTCATCAAAGGACAACTCAGAGAGAGAGAGAGAGAGAGAGACGAGTCGAGTTGAGTTGAGAGAGATTCGCTAGGCGCAGATTAATCTTTTGTTGAGCATCTTTGGCCAATTAATGTGTGTATATTCTTGATAGAATTTGATACATTTGGTTTTTATGAGTCTTATCTAACTGATGATAGTTAAAAAATCATTTGAATTTTAGTGAGATGGAAAGGAGACTAGTTTGGGCAGAGAGAGAGGGAGAGTTTAGAGTTCTTGAAGATTCGTTGAGTGTGCTAGGCTAGGGAATTGAAATACCAAGCAAAATTGATTCAAACTAAGACGTTTTCTTCTTGAAATTTCCTTCAGAAATTTGCCGCGTGATCAGCATCGTGAGAAGGAGTATCGTGACAAGGATCGGGACAGAGACCGCGATGATCGCTTTTCAAGATCGAGTAAGTGATAGCCAGCTGTCTAGCTAGACTCTTTGCAGTCTCAATTAACGAATGCATTTTTCTTTGACAGCATACAAACATTCCAATTCATCGCGCAGCAATTCACGACTGAGATGGAATTATGACAACGATGGTGGCCCGCCCAGCCATCGAAGGCGTTTGGATGGTGAGCAGCAGCGGCAGCAAACAGCAGCAGCACCATTTAATTAATTGTTCATCTCGAGCTAATGTTTTGAATTGATTGCGCAGGTCGACATAACGATAATGCTGATATGGATATCAGCGGCGACTCAACGCCCACCTCGGAGGCCAGTTATTCGTTAAGCGGCACGCCCACAACACATGGTGGCAGCGGCGGCGGTGGAGGTGGTGGCGGCGGCGGCGGTGGCGGTGGTGGTATTCAGTCCAACGAACAGTCGTCAATGATGCCACAGGGGGCATTAAGCAATGCACTGCCACGACTGGCCTCCCACCCAAACTCCAGCGCAGTGGTTACGCCAATGGGCGGCGGAGGAGCTGGAGGTGCCGGTGGTGGCGGTGGAGTTGGGGGACCGGTAAGCGGCGCAACAATGCTGCCCACCAGCGGATTGGCATCGGTGCCGTCGAGCATTGCCAACAGCAGTAGCAGCAGCCTTAGAAACTCAGTTGTCGGCCACATTGGCTCAACGTCCAGCGTAAGTGTGACCCAATATGATATACATAATATACAGCTGCGGTCAAATGAATAGTAGTTCGCACAAATGTTTGCAAAATGCTTGAAAAAAAATACTTAAAATATAGGTGAGAAATTATGAAAATTTGATTTGAACACAAGCAATCATTGAAGAAAAGTAAACATTAAAAGTTGGCCTAGCTAGAAAGTGAACTAACAACAAAGATGAAAGATGAAAATTTATTATTTTTATATTTATTTGTATTAAACTATTATTTAAATTTATCATTATAATAGTAGTAGTGGAATAATAGTGAAGTTTTCTCAGCTTTCCCTTTTTAAACTACGTTTAGTATTTGGAAAATAATTGTATACTAAACCATGCCCCGATGAGAAACCAAACACTTTTTGTTTTTGCAGAATTGAATTGATTTCTCCATCATATTGAAGATTTTGGAGAGGTCTCGATTTGATCACCATAAAATGATTATTATTATTAAAAAAGAATGCTTTGAGAAGCGGCACTACTATTATTTTGACCGCAACTGTATATAGTTAACTCTCTCCCTCTCTGTCGCTGGCTCTCTTTCTAAATTGTATATCTGTCGTGTTGTGCAGACAACTGTGCCGACGCTGGCGAATCAGGAGCAGCATCATCCGAACTCGAATTCGTCTGTGGCGGGTAACAAACTGCTCAGCGGCGGCGTTGGCGGCGTTAAGGATCAGCAGACGACGCTATTGATGCGACAGAAGCTACACTTGGCCCTCAGCGGTCTGGATGTGTCGCATCATCACATCACCAGCAGCAGCAGCAGCGGCAGCGGCTCCATTGCCGATGTCAATCATGCCTACAATACGGTCAACAATGTGACTACCAGCCTATGCAGCCTGAGGTAAGCAAATCAACCATAACCATAACCATAACTATAACTGAAACTATATGTTTACAAATAATAATCATCAATTTTGACACACAGAGATAACCAACACAATTCGCCGCTGTGCATGCCGCATGCTGCTGCCCATCACAGTCTGTCGCCGTCGCTGAGCTATGCAAAGAGTCCGATACCAACGATTGTGAGTCACACGAACAATGTGAATGCCGCCAGCAGCAACAATGCTTACACCTGCAATGCACCGTTTGGCCTCAAGACGGTCGATGGGATTGCTGTTGGCGTTGGCGTTGGTGTTGGCGTCTCCTCCTCCTCATCAGCAAACGCGGCGAATGCGTTGGCCAATTGTAATGCTGCCATCGTTGGTGGCGGCAGCGGCAGCAGCAGCAACAACAGTAACAACAGCAACAGTAACAACAGCAATAATAGCAGCGGCAGCAGCTGCAGCTTATCGGGTCTGGGCACTGTCAGCGGCATTAGCGTCATCACCTCCATGGGCAGCAACAGTCTGTGCGGGAGTCAATCAGCGGGCGGTGAGGGTCCGCCGACGCCCACACAGGAACTAGATTTAAGTGGCACACTTTTGGAACAACACCAGCAACAAATGGCAGCGGCAGCAGCAGCCGCAGCTGCCGCAATGGCTGCCGTTCAAGCAACGCAACAGGCAGCGTTGCAGCAGGCTCAACAGCAGCGCAAACGTAAATTTCAATTACAATTACAATTATTATTTTTGTAGTTTCAGTTAATTAATACTTCTTTTGTTGTCTTTCGCACAGTTGATGGCACCGGTTCGGGCACTTTGAGCACGCTGCAGAGCTGTGTGGCCTCGGTACAGGCTGGAAATCTGCGCGGCCCCGAAATATCGCCCAAGTTGGCCAAATACTTTCGCGCTGATCTAATTGCGCACGTGACCAACTGGCAGGCGGAGGTGCTGGAGCGACAGGTGAGTTATCGGTACTGATTCGGATAGCATTAGCTAATTACATGGGCTCTCTTGATAGTCTGTGGGTTTTTCTCTATGTTTCCTTTATTTTCTAATCGAATCCATATTCATGAACACTTAATTTGCATATGTTCAGCTCCGAAAAATGTTTAGAAAGTCGCCCAAGAGTTGCATTTGACTAATTAACAATCAGCAGCAGTTCTTATTATTTATTCAGTTATTTATTTATTTACCTATTTATTAATTAACTATCAAAAAAAGTATTATTAGCGATTACTAAGCAAGGCCGTCAAATCGGTGAATTGTTACGAGCAGACCGATCTTATTATTTTTGGGCGAGTGTCTTGTGTTTTTGGAATATTGTATATGACAAATTAGCGCTTTTTATATATTCTGTTGGAGCTTAACTGTTGACGTCGTGTACTGTAATGATTCTAAGAGAATGACTGCTAATCTTTGCCTGTCTATCTGTGTCTGTCAGGCGCAGAAGTGCTGCGAGGATACACATCTGCTTGGGGACATCACCTGCACACGGATATGCGCTGAACTGAAATGTGCCCGCAGTTTGGTGCGCACCACGGAGATCAATGCTACGCTGCAAGAACAGAAGTGAGTTGCATTTATATATACATATACACAATATATATACATATACATATATATATAATATATTTTTTGTTATAGAATCATGTATCTGCGCCAGCAAATCCGTCGCATTGAGGAGTCGAAGACTCAGAACGCGTTCATGTCGGACGATACTTAGGATCAGGAGCAGGTTAGGCTGCGCGTGCATCGCAAGCTGTCTGTCAGGCTCAAAAAGAGCCCACTTTGGCGCAGCTGATGATATTGATAGTCCCCCTGCCCCTTGAATTTTTGCTCCCACCCTTTAAATGCTGCAGCAGATCATCAAATTAAGAGCTCATCATAATAAGAATATGATGATGGGATGAGCAATAACAACAAGGGGGCGGCAGGGGGCAGGACAATCACACGTGCATCCTGCCTTGTTGATGACGGCGGACATTCTCCTCTCGGTGGTTGACTGTGGCAACAACGGGGCAACTGTGCTCGTGGCAGGCAACCAGTTGCCCCCAGCAAACAGTAGAGCAGCGGCAGCAACAGCAACAACAAACAGAAACAAACAGAAACAACCAACACGGACACGATGATAATGATAATGATGATGATGATTTGAAGAAGAAGAAACACAAAAACCTAAAAGATAATTTCTAATTAGCAATGCGTAATTAATAACTTAAATAGGCAATGAAGCGCAATGGAAATATTGTGCTTATTTTGCTTCTATTTAAAAACAACAACAACAACAACAACAACTCCAGCAACAACAACAACAACTCCAGCAACAAGAAAAACAAAAACAATTAAGAAACAACACCAATAACAATAACAATCGCAACAATGTTGTAAAACTAATTTAAAACGGAAGAGACTACAGACAAAAACAAATTCAAATAAACAAAAAAACAAAAAAACAAATTTCAACAAATTCAAGAAGCAATACGAAAGAAGCCTTCTCGTATCGAATTGAAGAAACAACAAAATAACAAAATTGAAACCAAAACACCAACAACAAAAACAAAAACAAAAAAAAACAAAAAAAAAACAAATATTAATAAAAGAAAAAAACAAAAGATAAAGGAAACCAAGTCAACCTAGTATACTCAACTGCAATAAAATGCTACTTTAACTATATAATATATATATACATATATAAATATATAAATATATATATATATATATATATATATATATATATATATGTATATATATACATAAATAGAGTATATGAAAAATGTATATTTACAACGTCAAACAAGTGTGTGGCTGCCGGGAAACGATGGACTCGAGAAATCCCCTTTTTTCACTCGAAAGAACTAAACAAAAGAAAACAACAACAAAACAAAAACAAAAACAAAAACAAAATACAAAAAAAAATAATTATTGTTATAGAGACAGAGAGTGATAAGGAAAGGAGGAGTGCGCGCGCGGGTAAGGAACTGGGAATATGTGTTCCACACGCTTAGCCTTCATAATATCCGCAGATGAAAACCGTTAGTAGCAGGGGTATTCTATTTGGCAGTCTCAAAGCCTTTTTGTATGTGCAAAAAAAAAAACAAAAGAAAATTGTTAAACTTTGAAGACGTCGTTTTATCTATATACCAAATACAAATTTTCCAACTGGTTTTTTATAACAATATTGCATATGTGTCTATGAAAGAAAAGGCGGTTTTGATTGCATTGCGAGTGTATTCATTTGTTTTATGTTTTGGTTCTTTGCTGGCGCTTTGTTTTTGTGGCAAATTGTGCTGTTGCAATGGGACATGGACGTGGACCACACAGGCGATTTTTGTTTATGGATTGTAAATGACCGCTAATTTATACAAATATGTCCTCATTAAAAAAAGAAGGAATATCATAGCTCTACAATAAAAAACAAACACACTCTCACACACACATCCACACACACACACCTTCCCGAGAGCGCCTGTCCGCTTGGGCTTCATTTCTAGTAGCTTCTTAGTTTTAATGCGAAACTGTATTTATTTTGTTCTTGAAATTGAAAATTGCTTGCAAGCCTTGTTTTTTACGCATTATTATTACAACTTTTTTTTTTTTATAAATTAAACTAGAAATTAAAATATATATATATATATATAAATATATATATATATATATATATTAAAACAATATAAATGCATATACATGTGTGTATGAAGCACGCGTGTGTAAGAAATTGATGAGTTTTTAATTTAAACATGTTTAAAGCAAATCAGAGGAATGCAAAACAAACAAACAAACAAACAAACAAAAATTATATAAAACAAGCAAGCAAATTTAAAAATATAAATAAATATAAATAATAATAATAATAATAACTACTGTAGATATACATATAATTAAATACAATGGTACATATATAAATATATTTAAATACAAAAAGAACGTAAAAATTAAAAATTTATATTATTTAGCTAAGCGTCAAAAACCGAAAAATATAAAAACTTTTATGATTAAAGCGATTTTAATTGGGTTGCATCATTTATCGATAAGGATGAGAATTTCCCAAAAAGGACCATAAAAGGATGCACCTTTTTTGGGCACGCTCAAAGAAAAAGACTTGTCAAAAATGAAACAAGAAATAATGAAAGACATCAAGAACTTCGGCCTTCAAGCCACCGAAATAAAATGACTGCTTTAAAACAGAAAATTGCTCATAATTCAGCCATATCCTTGCGAAGAAAGGATACATATACATTGACAATATTTATGGGTTTATGGGTTCGTCGATCCATCCATGGATATCTTAGGGGTGTTACTAATAACATACTTTCAAAATTTGGTGACTCTAGCTTTCAGATTGCTTGGGCCAATGTTTCTTGGGGTGGCAGGTGTGGGCGTGGTCTGACAATGTATATGCCGATCTTTGAAGCAGGTTACCAGCAAGAAACCTTCCAAGTTTGGTGAAGATATGCGGACTTATCGACTTATACTTTCCTGTGGGCTGTGGGCGTCGCCATACATTTTCTAATCGATTTTTAAAGGCGGCTACTTGTAAAATACTACAAATTTAACGGCTCTAAATCAAATAAATGCCGATCTTTGGGGACTGTAGCCTTAAAATTTGGTGAGATATGAAGCTTTATCGATTTGATCGATTTCTTAGCCTCTTCGTGGACGTAGCACTCCAATTTTTATACTTTATCTGTGCCGGGCAGAGACCAGTATATTTTCCAAGTTTCAAGTCTCTGTCTCTAAAAAGTTGCGTTCATGCAGACAGACAGACGGAGGAATGGACAGATAGCACTCTGATGACATATACTATGATACCTTCGGTCAAGTCTAATTAAGCATGACAAAAGGAGCGGAAATCTAATAATGCTGCGTTTAATATCATTAGGCATACGTTATCAAGGCATTGCAGCTGCCACAGCTGCCACAGCTGCCACATGAAACTAGTCAGTTGGCATTCAGACCAAGCAGAAAGCTTTCGCCTCTGTTTCAAATCGAACTTAACGTTTTAAGCTGCAAGCAAAAGCGCAAAGTAGCTTCTACTTTTGCCGGCTACGAGAGAGAGAGAGAGAGATAGAGAGAGAGAGAGAGAGAGATAGAGAGAGAGAGAGATAGAGAGGGAGAGTGTAAAGAGAGCAAAGCTTTTGCTGCAAAGTGACAACAGTTAACCCAGCAGACATTGTGCAGAGCAGCGAATTCGCTTGCTTCTCCCAATGAACACACAGAATGAACACATTCATACACACACACACACATACAGACACACATGCGTAATGCCGATGTTGTGTTTACGCACCCAGGCTGCCCCAAGTCCACCCCCCTGCTGAGCTGAGCAGTTGGCATCTGCGGCCTGTCAGAGGACACCGAATGCCAACAAGTAGCAGTTCAGCATTGACATCGCCAGCGTTCGCTTGCTTGGTTGGTTGCCTGCTTGCTTTGCTGGCTGGGCTGATGGCATTCTAGTAATAGTAGCAAGTAACAATTATAAATGCCACACGAAAATCTCGAAACGACGAATAACGGAAAAAGCGAATAGCGAAGCGCCTTTTGAATATTGTAACGGTTAGTTTGTGAAAAGTGCCACAAGGGCTTTGAAAAACTACGTATTTTCTGTGTGGTGTTTCCTGTTTTCTCGTCTTTTGTGAGTGTCTGTAAGTGTTTTGTTTATTTTCTATATTTTTTTTTGTTTAGCCTAGTGCAAAAGGAAATTTGTTCAGTCGACACAGAAACTCGTGTAAAGCAAAAAAAAAAAGAAAAACACTTTAATCATAATTAACCAAAGTACCAAAGGTAAAAGCGGCGAATAGGCGGTGAGTACTCAATTCCCAGTCCAAGTTCGAAAAATGGACTTCTATCGAATTTTTTTTGCGGCTTGTAGACTGTAGTGAAACCTTTGAATGCACCAAAAGTATATTTTTATTACGTGCAATAATACTTAAGTGAATTGTGAGGTGATTGAGTCAAGATTATAATGTTCACTGTGTCAATTCTCAGTCATCATTTAATGATTATTTTACATCGAATGCAAGTTGAAATACAAACCTTAATTCAGATTAAACCTTCTGAATTGGCAGCATAACAAAAATATTCTTTCAGTGTTAGTTTAAAAATAATTGGATTTTTCGAATTCCTCTTGCGGTTTGGAACAAATGCATTTTCAATTTCAAAACAGTCGTCAGCAGAAACTGACTTTGAACAACAACACTAATCCTAAATTATGATCTGCGTGCATAAGAATATATATAGATTTTTAAATGCGACAAATAGCATGTCCTTGATGTTGAGGAGTTACAAAAAAAAAAAACGCAGCGAATCCTTGTCGCGTTCTCCAATACTCACGAGAACGCCCCTTCAAAGGATTTCACATGATTTGTATCCTGCCAGTTGTTTTTTGCTCTGTTTTCTGTTTAAAAAAAAATGTATACCCAATAAAAATTTGTAAAAAAGAGGGTAGCTTGATGCTGTGCAGCAGGAAGCTTCCCTGACTTCGTCAGGTAATATAAATTCTTGATTAGCATCCTAGATAATTTAGGATATGTGCAACTTCTCATATATCAATCACATTATAATCGATAATTTGATATCGATTAAAATCGTTAAGAAGTAGTGACAAACTTAGTTGAAAATTTGATATCAATATACTTTGGCATCATATTGATTGAGTTTCACATTGTACGATTTGGCTACAGGGTATCATCAAGTTGAACTCTCTCCACTGTTATACATATGAATAGATATATATATATATTTTTATTGTGTTTTGGCTCCTCCGTTGTCCTTTTGGCTTGTGCGCTTTATGCATTTTTGGCGCTAACAAAATTGCTGGCACTTAAAAATGGCGGGCACCAAAAGCATTTGACGTTTGCCAATGTTGACAATTTGCATTGCCCAATGCCAACAGCCATAAATTTGAAACACATCCAAGACTCTGATGCGGAAGCGGACTCGGACCCGGTCCCGGTCCCGGTCCCGGCTGAGCCAACTGATGAAAACGAGTTGGAATTTTCTAAAGACATCAAATTAAAAATATAATCTTGATTCCGAAATAAATGAAATTTTACAAAACATAATTTCTTTCGATATAAAAAAAGGACACATTCTTGATGCAAGATAATAATTTTTAATTTTATGTTGAAATTCCATATTAATTCCAGCAATTTGCTTCAGAATGCCTTTTTGCTCTTTTTGCATACAAGAACTGCGTACTTGGTTCGCATTCGAAATGATCAATTTTGTATATTCTCTGCATTTATTAACAACTGTTTACATTCAACATGACTCATCAAATATATATGTATGTGTGTGTGTGTGTGTGTGTGTGTGTGTACTAATGTTGTAAGTATGTAAATTAACCCTCTTTAGAATATAGACTTAATAGTGCACGATTTCCATACTCGTGCATACAAATTGAAAATTACAACTTAGCAGCTTCTGCTCAGATTTGAAATAATTTCTATTCACAGATTTGTAAGAAATGCTGCCACATTTCTATACGCAACACTGAATAAATCGAATAAGAAAAGCAACCAAAAAAATATGTATAAATAAAAGTATGCAGCATATGTCTGTCAGTGCTATTATTCATTTAATTTAAACAACAAAATAAATTGCAGATGATTTAAGCGAAAATAAATATTTGCATTGATTGAAAATATTGAATGAAGAACAAGCTAAAAATCTCTTTATATCTACAAAAACGAACTATTCTTTTCAGGATCTGTGTGCTGTGTACACAGGATCAATTGAGTCCCAAACATTTTTAATTAACTCCTCTTCGTGCTAATTTTGTTTCGGGTGCCAAGAACCATTTTAACTAACTCGTAACAAGTTATTGCTGCCTTTTCTTTTTGGCTTGATATTTTTTGGTTTTCGGTTTGGTTTTCAGTTTTGACCTTGTGGTTACATTTTGTGTGCTGTTTCTTAATTTTCTTGTTTTTTTTTTTTTTTTTTTTTTTTTTGCATTCAAATTATGTGAATGTATTTCATTTTCATTTGCGAGTTGCGCTTGTTTTTAGATTTGTTGCTTGGTTGTTGTTTTGTTGTTTTACGGCTTGACCAGGGTTGTTCGAGGGGACGACCTGGGCGGGCTAGGGCAGCAGTAGGGGGAGGGGCAATTTAAGGCGGCATGCGGCCGACTGCGTGCCGTGCAAACATTTTCGATTTGAAATTTCGAATGTGTTGTTGTGGCAACTGCACTCAATTTTTATTACCTCAGCACTCGCATTTCAACTTGGCCTATTCGCCTCTACATATTATTATCTGATGGGGGGAAGGAAGAGTGTGGGCAGTCTCTCCAGTTAGGGGTTAGGAGCATTCCCATTCGGCTGGACAGTGTTTTGCATAGGCCTTAGTGCTTAGTGCTTAGTGGCTTTTAATATCTCCCTTTGGTTTTGTGTTGACATAGCCTGGACTCAACTACCTCCTCGCTCGGCCCCCTTTCTCATGGCTTGCGAACACGCACTTGCTGTTATAATTTCATTTGTGGTTTACGCATTGGCCTCTGGTAACATTTACATTTTGATTTCCTCTCGGACGCAGCCACATTGGTGGGCGGGATCGAGCCATGCTCAGTTGTTGCTCTGTTGCTTTGTTGTCGTTGTTGTTATTGTTATTGTTGTTGTTGTTGTTGTTGATGTTTACTTCATGACTTTTGCCAATGTCATTTTGTTGCTAAATCTTTGCCACATTTGAATGATGTCTTCGGGTCTCAGTTCTTAGCTGTTTGCTTGGCCACATTTCAATTTCATACGAGCCGCGTGACATTCTTACAAATTGCATTCCCCCCATCCCCATTCCAAGCAACAAAATATGACCAAGTGTGTATATCTAGCGAACAAAATATCAAAAATACAAAATAAAAAAAAAAAAAACGAAAAGGAAAAAAGCAACTTCAAACATCGTCAGCAATAATCCTGGGTGATTTCAGACTTCAGCTCGCATCCACTCTCAGCTTTGGGGCTTCCATACCCTGTCTCCTTTATTCGTCGTTGCCCTTTCCAAGCCGCAAGTTTCCCGTTCTCAACTATATACATATGTATGTATATATATATATATGAATGTGTCAGCCGTTTGCCGTGTGTTTTATGAGGGTTTATTCTAGCTTTTGGCTAAGTCTTAGGCGACAAAAAACAAGAATGAATAAAAAATGGTAGCACGGCCATGAAATCGTAGAAAGTTGATTCTGATTTTTCGTCACTGGATTTATTTTACGTGTTTTGTTTTTTATTTTCACAGTTTTCTGCGTGTATTGAAAATCTATATGCGTAGACAATTTGTATCTTGCCATAGCGATAGAAAACATATTCCGACTTTTCAATAACTTTGTGTCAATTTAATTCATTTCATTTGCCAACAGCTTGATTATTTAACTTACTAATCTTGAGCCTAACAAAATATATGTAACACAAAAAAAGAGGAGTTTTAGTAAACATTTCCAAATTTGATAATGAATCGGTTCGGTTCGGTTTGAAACAAGGTCGTTTCCACCTTGTCCCACTTCAGAATCAAAATACACTTTACTTCCGGCCTTATTAGTTATTTTATGATCGCATAAAACATGCTTAGTTATTACTTGCAAGTTCTTTATAGTTTGGAAGGATATAATTAAGTTGAGCAATAATAATATGTCACAGGCAGAAGAAAACATGTTCGCGTTCATATTTCGCCGTCCTTATGAACATGCCAATCTTAGGGATTATAAGTTTAAATTTTTAAATATTTTAATTGAAATATTTATGTGTCAGCACATCCAGTACATATCCTGTAATCTTATTTTGAGTCTCGCCTGGTTCTACTTACTTTGATGGCAATTTTAATCAGCCGTTTCGGCAATCTTTTCGACTTATATTGTCAGATGCAGATATATTCAAGAGTCAACGCATTAAACCCGTTTTAAGGACTAAACATTAAGCATGCGTGCTTTATCTGGAATGAGGTTGGCTAATGTACAAACTAATTTAAGTAATTTAATGAGAAATTTGGTAATAACTTTTGGCTCAGTTCATTTGCATTTGCGGTTGTTTTTTTTTTTTGTGTTTAAACACACTTTGATTAACTTTGCGCCTCCAGTATTTTGTACCTTCCCTCCACACACACCCACACAAACGCACACACACACACGCACATCCACACCCACACACACCCACACACACAAACGCACACACACAAACGCACACACACACGCACACCCACACAGAGACACTTGGTTAGCTTTGTATTGCTATCAGTCGCGTCGTGTGTCTTTTTCCCCACTGTGGAGCAACGTTTTCCCCAGCGCCAAACGTATCTCACCAGCGGGAACAGTGCGTAGAGTAGCATTCAAGGATGAGTAGGCTGGACTGGTTGTTGGCAAGTATAATGTTGGACAGGTGGTTGTTGTTGTTGTTCGAGCTGGCCATATGTCACCAAGGTGCTACAATTTTATGTTTTGCAAACTTATCCCAATGCTCCTATATGTCTTCACATACGTTTGCTTGACTTTGTATATTAATATATTGTGTATATATATAAATTCATATATATTTATTTACCCATACACACACACACAGACATAAATAGCTGGCAAATAACTGGACAAGTGTGGCCATTCTTCTTAAGTTCATTTCTTTTTTTCTTTTTTTATTAGAGTTGTTTTTAGCATTTTTAGTGTGGCAATTTGATTTTGTGATTTTGAATAAAATATGCTTCGGCTTCCACTCGTTAAAATACATATAACTAAGCCTAAACTATTTCATTTTATGGCAAGTTATGGTAAGTTGGCCTCTTAAATAGTGAAACTGCCGAAATACAATTTGCAGCATTTATTTTTTTTGTTGCCATTTTATCCATGTGTGTTCTTTAATAATCCAATAGAAATGTTTCTTGGCACTAATAACATTTCAAATAATTTATGGCTTAATTATGTCTATTTTTGGATTTTAAAATAGTATGAAATGTATAAGAATCCAAGCATTTAAATTTTATATATGAGTTATATACATATACAAATATATGAAATGATGAACAAATCAAAAATATATAATTATAAGATTTGGAACTTTGTGATTTGCATTTTTAGCATGCATGCAGCACATTGTGTCTACTCCGGTTTTTCTGTCGCATAAAATTTAATGAAGTTGGCCCCCGCAGATGTTAAATGGCTAAAAAACACACACTTTTTGGCCTTTTAAGCCACGACTACTTTCCAAGTCGCATTTGCTATTCACGGCCGCATTTGACGGTAAATTTATGTAAATAACAAAATCACAAAATCCTTAAATTGTCATTAGCCAAGCCTTTCGAGATTTGCCCTGTGTGCTGTTTTTTTTCTTCCTCGGCAAGCGCCTTGTTGATTTTAGCGCTAAGAATTCAACACTCGGAACTTTGAGTTGCCAGCTTTGCATTTTTAATGCCTTGGCTTCAAAGTGGATTTCAGCCCTTGACTTAATCCAAATGAAACAGCCAAAAAATAGGCAATAGCTTTTTATTGCCGCCTAATTAATTTAAAGCGCCACAAAACTGTATTCCCCAAAAGGAAATTTGCAGATTGGCGATCGATTTTAATACAATCCAGGCATGTATTTATTTCATATGTTATAAATTTGATTTGTATATTTTTGCAATTTGTCTTCAATCAATCTGACACTTTATTCTCTTACCTCTCAAGATATAATGTTAACTTCCAAGTAATCTTTGCAGAGCAATAGGAATTTGTTAAAAAATTTACTTAAATGGGTTTTTTCCAAAATGTTGAGTTTTCTCTTCATCAGTTTTCAGTTAAACAAAAAAAAAAAAACAAGCTGGAATTTAGTTGTGGAAACAATCATATAGCAAGCACTTTAAATATAGTTGTAGAATTTGAGAGACGAGATGAGTCTCTGCTGTGAGCCTGAATTTGGAGTGTTGATTGAAGCGTTGCCTAAATATGGTTGTCGTCTCTTCTATCTTTGGGCCATAACTCACCTTAACTTAATTGACCGATAGGGGACTGCTATAAGGAGCACAGATAAAAGTAATAAAAACCAAAAGCAACTAGATAGAATGATTATCTTAGGCACACCGAAGATGACATACCCTTGTAGACAGCAGTTAATCCACTCAAATATAGAAAGATAAAGCCATTTCCGATTTTAGGAACGTCAGAGGTGGTCTTCAAGGAAGAACAGCCTTAAAAATTTGGGTTATATGCGGTTTGTTTTTATCGATTTGTATCCCAATTTTAACACTATGTCTGACGCAGGCACAGACGGACAGACGGGCAGACAGCTTGACCAACTTGTATTTATATTTATCGGTTCGTAGTTTGAAATAATATTATATATTTGTAATTTGCTGCTAATTTTGCTGCGAAGCCAATGCTCTATAATATTATTACACTTAAATTTATTTATTTATATACAATTTTCAAATATATACTTAATGTATTATATAAATAGGGATTCTGTTTAAGAAGAAGGCGTCTCCTTAAATGTGCTGCAAATTTAAATACAAAATTCAAATACACTCAACAAGGGTATAAAAAGGGGCTAACTCGAATGCCATCCGGTTTTGTGATTTTCTTTTATACTCTGTGCGTCATGTGGTGTTGTTGTTGTTGTTGTTGTTGTTGTTGCTGTTGTTGTTGGTTTTGATTTGTTTGTGCGTCTTTTTATTTAACAAACGTATTCGCTTTGGTTGAAGGAGCTGTTTGCAAAGTGCGTTTCGTGTTTAACTGTGGAAAAAAGGTTGAAAGATTGTTGTTGTGTGTGCGTGTGCGTGTGTGTGTGTGTGTGTCTATATGCATTTCCGTTTCCGCCTGCGATAGTTTCCGCTGCGTTGCCAGACGAAGCCTGGTGGTTTGACTGTGACTTTATAGCAAGCAATGTTGTTGATGTTTTTATTGCTAAGGACCCAATGTGCAAATACTTTAAGGAATGGCTCGGCTGTGAGAGTAGGTGGAGTAGTGGTGGGGGTACCATTGTTTTGTTAAGGGCATACCAGACGCTTACACTGGTCATCTATAGAGCACAAATGATGTGCCAATAAAGCTGGGCGCCTCCCAATTGTGCCCAATAAAATTCATCTTTGCTTTTATGGCCAACCAGTCATAGTCATGGCTTTGGGTACACTCTCACGCCCCCATTCATTATACACATAAACAAAAGCAGCAACAGCGGCAACAGCGGCAACATCAACAGCAGCAGCAGCAACATCAACATCAACAGCAACAGCAGCAGCAGCATCTGCGTTGCCTTAAGCCCTTGTCAAATGTCATGTGGGTTTATCTCTTGGCAGCGCTTCAATTGTCATTACATTTTGCCCCGCTGCTGCCTTCAAAATCGAGGCCTTGTCCAACATTGCCTAATATATATGTATTGCTACACTCTTCAAAAAAATCACCATACCTTTCGCTGATTAGTCACCCTATAAATCCGAAAGTAAATTTCTAAAATTTATGGTTGTCACTTTCGAATAACTTCTGTTTGCATTCCCAAAACTCAGGTTGGATTTTTCTACATTGTGTAAGTTAAAGAATTCTTATATACATTTTTTGGGGTTCTTAAATTATTAATAAACATTTTTATTTTAAGATTTCACACATAATAAATTGTAGAGTCTGAGTTGAACTTGAATATAAAAGCTGAACCAGAAAATCAAATTACTTTTTTTGTGCATTTCAGAAATGTTTTTCTTAATAATACAAAAAAATTGCCATATTTTGAGCATTGTTTAGAAATCATTTTAAAAAGAAAATAGAGAAACTTTCTATTTTTTTTTTAGGTTGACTTACTTAAATTTAAGTACATTTTTTCTGAGTGTATATACATTTGAGTGAACTCAACTAAATATGTTATTTTTTTGCTCGCACGAACATTCTTTGTTATTGGTATTCGTGTGCGTGGCCATCATCAACTAAATAGTTGCAATAGTCGCAGCTATTTTAGCAACTAGTTGGCGCCCCGAAAAAAAAACACGAACAAAAATGCATAGCACGTCCCAGCTCTCGACTAATCACAATGGAGAGGGAGCGGGTTGGGGGGGTTGGATCTGACTTGAGAGAAAGTTAAGCTTGTGGTTTGAAGCGTATTAAATTGTGTGGTCAGCCGAGACACAAGGACAAGGACAACTTCTACTGCTACTACTGTCACATGTGTATGTGTATGTGTATGTTATGTGTATGAATGTCTGACCGACCATCTTGTTGTCCTTATGCTTCAGTTCTTGTGGTTTGCCAAAACAGGTTCCCCACCAATGATCTCAGCATTTATCAGGACACACCCTTCTTCTTCTTGCTTCGACTGATACGCGCATCATGAACAGCATCGAAGAACTTTAAACTAACTAAGTTTTTGCTCTTTAAATTCGACAAAAGAAAAGAGCTCGTTTATTCATTGACAGCGTTGATTACAAATCAGAATAAATAAGATTTGATATCAAGAAAACAAAGAATAAAATATTATGCCTATTCAATGGAAATTACTGTGGCAGGCGTTGGCAAGTTTAAAGCAAGTCACGTTTACAATTCAGAGCATGCTGATAATGATATCAAATGGCTTAGTTTAGTCCTTTGACCAGGCTCGCTCTCACAATAATGCCGCACGCCAGGAGTGGAAGCAATTATGTGGCGATTTCAACATCAAAAGCCTGCTGCTTTATTGTCCTGTCTTCATCAGAGCAACTTCACCTTTACCCCTCAGTTCGTCTTCCTTTTAGTTTCGCTTCTCTTTTGCTGTTTGTGGCGCTGTTTCTCTTTCGACATTTTCTTGGGTTTTTGCCTTTGGTTTGCAGTTGTATCGCAATTAAAAAAGTACAACATTTTCAAGTATTTTCGCTGGCAATTGTTGGTGCTGTTCCTGCTGCTGCTGTTCCTGCTGCTGCTGCTGCTGTTGCTGTTGCTGCTGGTGCTGCTGTTGCTGCTGCTAACGTGCCACCATTTGACAGGTTTCACCTTACAGGTGTGAATGACGGGCGACTTAAGTCGGGAAGCCACAATCGTTGCTGTTGTTTTGTGTTGGTCTAGCTTTGGCTGCTTTCCTTATGCGCCTCGTCTGCTTTTCCATCTAACTAAAATTCCAAGCGATTAAAGCAGACACCAATACACTCACACACTCACACACACACACACACTCATAGAAGTGCTGGAAACAATGGAACACTTTTAGTTTAACTAAGTGGTCGACGTCCCCAACGCATAGCGTATCCTATAGAATAATTTTTTTTTTCTGCTTTATACCCTGTAAACAAAGCAACCAACATTTATAGGAATTCATTTCTGGATGCGATAAGCATTCAAAAAGTAATAATTGTGTTGCAGTTGAGTTTTGTATATATTTTATATATATTTTTCCATACTGATAACTGTTAACTGGCGATTTGGTTTTCAAAGTTGTAATATCAGCAATGCTTGGTTATATATATGTATTGTTATTGCTTATATTATTTATTATTGTGTGTTGAAGTTAATTTTTATATATACATTTTTACTCAATGATAACTGTTTAATTAGGGTATCGTTGAGCTGTAGAAACTTTGTTTGTTATGTTTTGGTCCATGGCTGTGCCTAAGTGTGTGTTTGTATCTGTGGCTGTGTGTATGTATGTGTGTGTGTGTGTGTGTGTGTGTGTGCCTCGGTACGTAGCAGATAATTACGCTCAAGGACGGACTATTGTTGTTGTTGTTGTTGTTTCTCCTATGCTGGCCTAACATAGCAAATTGTGTGATGATATCGTGCTGGGAGAACCTAAAGTTATCGCAAAGTTATCGTGTTACATATGTACATACATAGATAGGTACACGCCAGCTTACTGAGTGATGATACATTTTGTTAATACATACATATGTATATAGAGACACACATACGTATATATGTAAATATATTCAAAACCGTTGCCAACTTATTGTGTGTAAAATTGTCCATTTAACTTAGGAGACAATGAGCAGGCCAACTTTAACAAGCGCAATTCTTCCATTGCCCAAAATGTCTACCTCAAATATTTGAAAATGAACGTAAATAAGTTAATACAATTCCATAGTTAATAAACACAAGTCACAATCGTAATTACAGCCAACGAATCATTTAAATGATTCAAGAAATAATTAAAGAATAATAAATATTTTATGTGCTCCGTTCGAAATTCAAAGAAAAGTGTTCCAAACCGCTTTGAATATTCATTTTCATAAACTGTAAGCGAAGAGAAGGACGTGATGTGGAGAGGAGAGTTAGAAATCCTGCCAAGGATGAAAATCTAAGACAAAAGAAAATCGCAATTGTAGTCCTGTTTACTGGCAAAGCAATGTTCAATTGTTCTCATTTCAAATGCGTTGCGTTCTGTAAACATGTCCTTAAACAAAAACTGGATTACTCTCACTCCGACTTTCGGATTTGACCTTGAAATAAGCTGACAACAGTCTTAAGCCAAAACCAGCGTTTCTCACTGATTACCAACGAAGCTCATCGTAATGGCCAAGAATGTATACACCAGCAATTGTTGGCGAGGAGTCGAACAATCAGTTTCCCAACTTCTAAAAAGTACAACGGATAAAAACCGAAAATGAAACTTAATTTTCATTTTGAAAGAAGAGAAATATTGTTTTGCATGCGATTGCAAAAATGTGAGCAGATTTTTATTTGGTTTTCGTTTTTTGCTGCTTGCTGTTTGCTTCTAATTAGCATTTGCATACAAAGTGCTAAAAGGTTGAATCCATTTAGGCAACATTTTGTAACATGCAACATGCATTCGATGCGAACACATTTTATGGCCGCACAATTCGCAACGGCTCGAAAAGAGCCAGAGAATAGCTAAGTGAATCACTTGCGATTGCGTTGCCAGGCCTGAGTTTTGCCTGAGTTTAGTTGGCCAACATTGTCAGTTATCGCTTCACAGTGCATACTTCACTGCCGCCAGGCCAAGCCCCTGGCAATTGAACACTTTTTATCGCATGTCTGCACTAAAAAGGCACCCCTTCCCCCCACCCTCCCCACTCTTTACTCATCCCTTGCTATAAATGAAGCCATTTTGGGGCCACATCTAAAATCATTTCTTCTTTATTGCCTGGTGTTAACTGTATTTCAATACAAAAATGATTGATTTGATTTTGAATTTGAATTCAAAAATGTTGTTTAAGAGCAACTTGTACCTGACAATTGTATATACACAAAAAGGATCCGAATTACATCTGGATTGTATGTAAATGCGAACTTTAAATCGATAGCACATCAAATTTCATTAATTTGTGTGTGGAGAGCATGTAGTATTTATATTTAGTATGTTATACATGTATTTTGGCTTAAAAATAAATCTCTCTAATTGGGTTTTCAGTGCTCTAAAGTAAAATATGGATTTAATTGATAGCCATCGTTGTTGTGGCAATTAATCTGCAAATGTTTCATAATGAATTCTCTGTAATAATTGCAGAGTCGATTAATTAATTGCCGTTTCCGGTAAGTGCCATTTGCAATAAATTTAAGCTTTTATTGCTTATTATTATTTAATAAGATGAATATGTGTGTGTGCTGATAATTTGCCAGTTGCCAGGTTGCCTTCAATATGCAGCCAGCTGCCTGGCTGCCTGGCTGGCTGGCAAGTGACAACTGTCAACTGTTTGATTTGTTATGCAGTGAAACAGAAGCGAGGGCAACATTTAAAATGGCCAACAATAACTGAAAATGTTTTGGCATTAATCAAACGCAACGGCAAAGTGTCAAAAAGTCACAGCATATGGATGCTTGTAGGTAAAAAAGAAGCATTACAAATGAGCCAAATTCATACATACATACATACATACACATCACATACATACATACATACCTACATACATACATTCCTTTGGTTGCAATACAATGATTGATTATGCAAGATATTGGCACTTAGCGCCTTCAGTGGCACATTCTAAGCTGTCAACGGTATTTTAATGAGATTTTGATGAGAAATACGCCTCAAGCTGCATGCCGCATTGTGTATGTTAAATACGTTAAGGACCCTAATGTGGCATGCAACACACTTGCCTCAACAACCAACAACAACAACAACAACAATTCCAATCACATACTTAAACACTCTTACACATGTATCATAAATGTTTTTCTTGGGGACTTATTTATGATATGATAAACCAACAACAGCAAAAACAGCAAAAATTACATTTAATTAAAATACATTGATGCATTAATTACAAAAAATCAATTTCAAATCGATTATCTCGATTACTTTGTATCTTAAGTACCCAGCAAAGGGAAGTTTAAACAACAACATTTCTGGCATTCATTATTTCTCTGGTCTCTAGTTTTTCGCAGTTGCACAAAGTATGTAAATTATGATCAAGGCATGGACAATCTGTATTCAGCGTCTGCTATATACATATATATATGTATATATATATATGTGTATATATATACATGTATATTGTTATTTTCATTCCAACTTGTAGCCTTCACATCCATGGTTAAAGTTAATTGCCATGCTTTTTGGGTATGGAAATGAATTTGGTTTCCGATTTGCATTTTGTGTGTGTGTATGGCAATAATTTTGAAAGTTTTACGTTGGACAATCTATAATTTGGTGTGTGCATGTGAGTGTATGTGTATCTGTGTGCACATTTATCTGACTTTCAACAGCGTATGCATGCTAAGAAGACCAAAAAAAAAACAAAAAGAAAAAAGAAAAAAGAAGAGGTTAAGGAGAAACCATCGTTGGGCCAATTATGTGAATTCGACTGGTTGAGTTCGGTCTATTCGGTTCTTCAATTATGCAAATGCCGGCGATATAAAACAATTCCATTTAAACATAAATTATTACGAGCATAGTAAAAGATTATGGGGCCCCAACAATGGTTTGCAAACCGCATCAGATGTGTTTCATCTACTATCAAAAATAACAACAACATCAACATCAACGAACCGAGTCACTGTGCCGAAAAATGAATACTCCTTTATTTAAATTGATTTTAATTTTGCTCACATATTTAAATATAATTTACCAGTTGCAACAAAACGAAAGAAGTGAAATGAATACAGAAATCTCTTGCAAGCAAATCTTTTTCATCTCACTTTACACACACTTCACACAGAAACAGAGAATTTTGTAAAATCGCCCAGGTTATTTCACCTTATTATTATTATTCAGCAAATATATTTCGATATATTTTCTAAAATTTAAAAAAAAACGTGTTCTTATTAATATTTTCGGAATTTTTGAAAGGATTTTGGCCAATAATAAAGATTTTCATTTTTAAGTAAAAATATTCGAAATTTCAATATTTTTCTGAGTGCAATGCGAGTGAATATTTATTTGGTTGAGGCAACTGGTCTCGACTGCAATTTCGATGGTAATCGTTTGTTTACATTTTACATTTCACATTTTGCACTTGGCTTTCTGCATTTGACATTGTGATTTGAACTGTGGCAAAGCGAAACTTTGCAAATATTTTTGTATTTATTGTAGATTTGGCCAAATATTCAGCAAGAAAGCCAAAAGAGTCAAGTGCAACAGTTGAGAAAATTGTGAATATTTGGTCGACGCCAAATAGAAACAAACTAAGCAATTTTACGACACTGGGGCGTGGTCGTGGGCGTGGCCGTGTTGGCGGTTTTGGGCGTAGGCGTGCCCTGAATTTCACAACACACTAATGCGGTTGCATGCACTGATGCGGTTGCATGCACTCGCTTGCTGTGAAAGAGCAGCAGCATCTGCACCTCCCCCATATTTACTTTAATGGCACCGCCAACTGGGAACTGTCAACAGGATGTGCCATGAAAATGCGGCGTCCTTTGCCATTTTACATTAAAAGAAACCCAGTTTTTTTTTTACACAAATTATATTTAGAATCGATTGTATAACAAGTGCTTATAGTTGATGATGGCAAGTTAAGATAAGTTAAGTTACAATAATTCAAATTGTGTTTCATAACTTTTATTTATGAGAAATTCCAGAAACTTATTTATTGCTAAAAGCTTCGCTTTATCTTAAATTTATTCATTTATGCAAGAAGAAAAGTGTATTCATACCAAACACGTTGAGGCACGTTGTGGCACGTTGAGGCACGTTGAGGCACGTTAAGTAAGTGCAGACAATCAAATTAACTTGCATATGAGTGTGTTTGTAAAGTTAATGAGTAATGGGGGCAAAGCTGGAGTGTGGAATGATCTTTTGATGACTATGTCATCATTGTCTCTGTCTCTGTCTGTGTCAACTCCTCGCGTACAACTGGCAATGGCAGCAGCCATTGAGTCGCTGGCTGTTTTCGTTGTTTGCGCAGATTGTTGCCGAAAATTGGTTACATTATTTTGGCCATTTCCACCTACGTTTTAGCAGCTCATTCTCATTCTATATCTCGGTCTCGTTCCCGTTCCCGTTCCCGTTCCCGTTTCATGGGAGAGCGAATTCCATTAGAAACTTTTTATTTGGGTTTCTTCGTGTGTCGAATGTCAAACAATTTTACGAGTGACATATTTTTGAATACCAGTTAAATAAAACTTTGTTGAGAGATTCTTGTCACACATATCACACATATGCAAAGGGTGCAAGTTTCTTATAAGCATCGCGCATTCATCTTCAGATTAATTCATTTAACTCCCGGCATGTAAATGCATCAAATAAACATTCAAATAGTGTTGGATATCCTTTTCTTTATCTTTTATTGCTTTAAGTTGATTGCAAATAGAATAGAATAAAGTTTAGCCAGATTTTGACCTTGTTATCTTGGTCGCAATTTAATACATTTCAGTTATTTTACGGACGCTGTCTTTGGGGCATGTTGAATGTTTTCTAACTAAAATATTGTAGCCGCAGCTGTGCAATTATTTGGCCAAATTAAATGCAAGCCGTAGGACCAAAAGGGTGCCCGATTCTAATGCCAAATGCTAATGAGATGCGCAAATTAGGGGCGACCACAAAGAGCACAGCACTGGGTGTTCCCCAAACCAATGTATACTTGTTGTATGCATACATATATATATATATATATATATATATATAAACTCTTTACTACAACTTTATTAGAGCTTGAGAGAAACAAAACAACGTAAACAAAATCATAAAAAATACGAGAAAGAAGAAAAAAAAAACAATAATAAAAATAAAAACAGGCTCTCGAAGTTGATTTTTCTCATTTGAGTGGCTTGTTGTGAATGCCAACCAGGTGAAAGTATTGGCATTAACCTTGACATGAGCATCAAACAGGTGGCAAATGTAGCTCGGCTGTTTACGAGTTCGCATAACATTCAATGGAGCTGTCATGCGGCCCATGTATGTGTACAATCCTTAAGTGTATTTGATTTATGATTTTATTTTGATTACTTTCATTATTATTTTTATTATGATTTTGATTATTATTATTGTTTTATTATTATTATGAAGTGCTTGCGCTTTGGCTTTTTGTGACTGCTGGTTTTTTGTGACACGCGTCCCGAAGTGGGTCGCAATTTATAACCAGCCGGCTTGCAGTGGTGGGTGGTGTTGGGTGGTGTTGGGTGGTGTGCATATGACTGCTTACCTGTGCTGTGGCTGGCTTCGACTGCTGCGATTTCAATTATTTTCCGCACATTGTTGACTCTGCTCGCAACGCACGCAAACTGAAAGTACCCAAAAAGAAAACGAAAAAAAAAAACGACAACAAAGAAAGATAATAACTAAAATGCCCCCTCGGGTATACCCTTTAATTCAGATTTAAATACAGCAGCGAGAGTAAGTTGCTGCGATTATGTTAATAAATTATTAGGCTATGCAACGAAATATTGTAAAAGCAATTTTACATTTTTAAAATTGTGTACAGTTTTGAGTATACATTCAAATAAATGAAAAAGTCGATTTTAATATAACCAGATTAACTATTATAGATTTTACTTAATTTATATTTTAATTACCCCTTTTCATTCGAAACGTTTGTTTAAATTTTAAGTTCAATTTGAGATATTATTTTTGTGTGCAGTTTTTACAGCACATATAGAAAATTAATAAGAAGCTTTACAAATTGAGTAAATAAATAAAAATCTTTGAAAATAATCTGTTTATTCCAGTAGCCAGCAATGGGTTCAATAACACTTGGCTCAGGCTTACGTCAAATGTAAACTGCGATTAACTCATCTTTTGTTAACTTTATGCCATCTTCAAGCATTCGCTTCATTTGTCAAACAGTCGAGTCGTGTTTAGTTGAGTTGAGTTGAGTTGAGTTGAGTGTAGCCTGAGCCGTGAATCCTGCAGGACGCTTGTCAGTGGCAAGCAAGTGGTGCGAGTCGTTCCTTTCAAGACAATCCCCCCCTTTAAAAGGCTTGTGCCGTGCATTGCTTGGTTTCATGCGCGCTAACTCGTATTTATTTCATTTCATTTCCTTCATTTGCGGTATCTCGAGTATGGCTGCCAAGCCGGAAACACAACTTGTTGGGATTTCTGCTGCTGCTGCTGCTTCTGTTGTTGTAGTTGTTGTAGTTGTTATTGTTTTTGAGACACTTGAGCACAAATCCAATTGTCTACGCCGCGTTGCCAGCCAGTCAGTCGAGAGCAGTGCAGCAAAACTTGGCAGCACAAGATGCACATCCTATATACATGCATACATTTAACTACCCCTCACCTATACCAACCCCCCGCAGCAGCGACAGCAGCAGCAAGTGGCGCTTGCAGTTCGAGAATCGAGAGTGCATCCTTGGCTGGCGCCCACTTAAGTATGCCATGATTTCCATTGTGCTGGCGATGCTTTATTGCATCAACAGCAGAGAAAAATCAGCAGTAATAACAAATAAATATAAATAATGAAGTACAAAGTCATTCCTCGCTGACAATGCTCTCTCTCTCTCTCTTTCTCTCTCTCTCTCTTGCTCTGTGTGTGTGTTTTGGCAGTCATATGCCCAGCAGCGCAGTAGTGAATGACCCCTCCTCATTACCGATTGCATTCTGTATGCATACAAATGTAATCCATTACCTAGTGATGCACTCTTCTGCGCAGACTTGTAAGCTGCAGCTCAAACTTACTGATATTTATCTGTTTACTGTCTACTTTATTATCTATATTATTGGGCTGGCGCAGCTCTGCTTATTCCATTCTAGTTTTATCAGATGCGTCGTAAAGTGTTTTGTTGTGAAAAAAATATAAATATTTTTATGCTTATACTTGAAATTGTTTTGTATCCTAGAATAAGTCATCAAATTGTATATGGTAAGTTTACTACATGTCATATTTTTTATGTTTATTATATACTTATATTTTTTTCTATTCCACTTTAATTGTTGTTGTTTTCTTATTATATTCCAGTTTGTTGTTAGAGTATTTTTTTTCGGCAACTGAGCAAAGTAAGGTGCTAAGCTATTGATTACGAATCGAATGCGTAATGACGTCTTTCGCTGCTGGGTGCATGCTTCTAGAAGCGACAACATACAGAATTTTCCTCGTGTGGTTGTTGCTGATTGCTATTGTTGTTTCCTTCTGCTTATTATGTAGACAATGATAACAGAAAACATTCGGAAGAAGAGGAGTAAGGACTCTAAGAGGACTGTAACCAAATCTGGCACAGCCACAATAGGCAGTGGCAAGGAGCACATTTACAGTCCTGACACCGTTATGACTATTGTTGGTGCTGCGAAATGTGACTTGAAAACGAGACAAATGAAATTGTGACACGGTGTCAAACTGTGACTTGTGAATCTTTTGGGATTACAGCATGACTTTAGAAAATACGTAGAAAATGGTATTAGCTCGTCTCAACAAAGAAACACTCAACAACAAATTGTTAAGCATGAAAATCACACTCCTCTTCGCTATAAATAAATATAGAATACCGATTGGTAGCTTGCTTATTTTTTGTTACTGCCATAAAATTAAAGTCAACAGCCAAACTATAATATAGCAGTTCAGAGAGCAAATTTCATTACCCATTCAAATTTTCTTGTCGATTTTCATTTTACAATTTTAAACAACAAAGTGATTTGTTTTTCTGAGTGTACTGCTGGAGTGCATGATAAACCTAGCGAATATTTGAATGAAGCAACTGTTTTTTACATCTAACATTTTACATTTTGCACTTTGCATTTGACATTATTATTTTAGCAATTTATATATATTGTTGACAGCGATAGATATCTGTATCTATTTTTTAACTGAAACAAAAGGGGAACATTTTTTACATGATCAATTGGAAGCTTCTTTTCTTTGGAAACGTTTGGCTTTGGCTCGCAATTGTTGTTGTTCATCTCTGGTTTAGACTTGGATGAAGTCCTTCTATCGTCGCATACACATGCCTGGCACGCACACACAACGACACACACACACACACACACACACAGAATGTTGGGGATAAGAGACACTTGGCTTAAATGACAACACGAACTGGGATGATTCCTCCGGCTCATGGCTGAATTTACCGGTTGGGTTGAGTTAGCATCGTTGTTGGCATTTCAGTTGCGGTTCGCTGGGAAATCAAAGCCGGAGCCGTAGAGTGACAACTTTAGTTTAGTAAAGAGCCACGCCCAGCACACATCCCAAAGGGATATTGTCTGGATAAGTTGCAGAGCTTCAGGCAATATTCGAAAAATAAGACATGAACCAAAAATGTCGAAATAAACGTTGTAAACTAAACGTCAGCGAAGGGGATAAGGGGAATTAGCGTGGTTAACATAGGGGAAAGGGCAGGGTGATGGTAATGGTGGTTTGCGTATTCATCATACAAACGAACTAATTACTTATGCAGGCGCAGCCTCGAAGAGGAAACTGGCACAAAGGAAGAGCCGCTGGACACGCTCAAATATGCAATCGGTTTTGGTTTTTGTTTTCAACCATTCCTCATTGATTGGTCAACCAAACAAAGGCCATCGAATGAAGCATGCTGCTGTGGCTGGTTGCATGTTGCATGCGGCAAGCATGAGAATTGCATATGCAAATAATTGAAATGTCAAATGCACTTCATTGCACATTTTTAGGAACTCCTAAGTCAATCCAAATAAATAAAAGTAAGATCACCTTAAATTTTGATTCAGCTTAAATTTATTATTACAAATTTCAATAAAATATGAAATTAGTTGGCATCAAGTCGAGCAAAAAAAAAAACAATTCGAATTATTGCAAAAGCCAAAATATTTTATATGCATCGACTATATATATAACATAATATATAATATACATTTTATATATAATATCATATATGTAAATGATTATATTTATATGTGATTATGGCACTATTTTCTAAGGATTCATTTTTAATTAGGATAACTTCTAGTCACATTAAACATGTAGCTCGCAAAGTGCTTGCAGCAAACTGTGGGCACCTTTGAATAGTAGTAGTAATGCAAGGATCCAGCAGAATGCTCCAGAATGCTCGGGAGACTTGCAGACAAGTTGGGTAAATGGAATGCGATGCTGCAGCGGACAGCGAACAGTGGACAGAGGACACCAGCGAGAACGGCGCCTGTCACTTGCCGTTGAGCTCCACTGATGGATGCTATGTGGCACTTGCAATGGGATGCATGTGCTGCTTGGACTTAGTGTGGGCAAACGGGCAGTCATGGTGGGGAGGGGGAGGGAGCGGGAGCGGAAGGCAGACTGCCTGGTAGCTCACATTGTCGCTGGGGCTGTAGGCAAAAGTTGAAGCTGGCAAGGAATGGCCAAGCTTGCCAGTTTTACCAGTTTTGCCAGCTCCCCAAGACGACGACTTTACTTCTACTGAATAAATAAAGAGGCGTAAATTAAATTTGAAATTGTTGTGGTAAGTGAACTGCGGCTGCCACTGCTACTGTGACTGCTGCTGCGACTGCGACTGCGACTGCTACTGTGAGTGGCAGCTGGCAGTTTGCCACTTCTTATGTCGTATACGTGATGCAAATAGACGCTAGGCTTTTACCATATCTGTAGTGGTTAATTGCGATTATTTTGAATCGCAAAGTAAACAAGTTAATAGAAGTCTGCTTTATTCGGTTCCCAGCAACCCCTGCCCCACATCTGCCGTCTTTGCGTCCATGTGTGTAATTGTGTTGCTGCCTCAAAGAAAACATTGTTCTGCATGTGGCAATTTTGGCTGATAAGCAAGAAACAGACTGCCATCTGCCGAAGGATATACAATGGCAGCAACAGAAACAATACACCCACTACACATACACACACATATATATATATATACACACATATATATATATATATATATATGTATTTATACAGTTGCGGTCAAAAAATATGACTCATTTTATGGTGATCAAATCGAGACCCCTTCAAAATCTTCCACATGAAGGAAATTCAATTGGGAATGTTTTAAGATAGTCTTATTTAATTTACAAAAAAAAAAACCATATGTGAGTAATACTATTTTTTTGACCGCAGCTGTGTTTATATATTTAATTTTTTATACGTCACGTGGAGCACACAGCAAACAGCAGCAGCAGTAAATTTCTCACATAATTTCGCGTTTCCTTTCATATTTCGTTGTCTGCTTATTGGTATTTATTGTTGTTGTTGTTGTTGTTGTTCGTGTTCTTGTTCTTGTTGTTGTATTTTGTGTGGAGAGGGTCTGGCATTGTGACTGAATCTTTAAGGTCTCGCAGCATGACCTTGTTTATGCCCAAAACATTATGAAGCAAGTTTACTGCACAAACACGAACTATTTGCCAATTTTTAGTTTAAAACTCAAAACGCTTCCTTTGCTGTTTGTTGCCCCCATTTTTTGGTGCCAAATACATTTTATTCAGTGCAAAAATAATCCAAGTGAATTTTCACACATTTGCCAATTTGTGTTCAAAAAAGTAAATTGTCTTCACATTTCTGGTAATTTTGTTTTTTTTTTTACGTATTTTTGGGGCACATTTCGTAGTCGAGAACTCTTGACTAGTTACTAGGCTTATTATTATTGTTGTTGTTGTTGTTGTTGCTGTTGTTGTTGCTCACATCATTTACTGGAGCAGTTGGCCTGTCACTTTGACTTGGCTGATGGCATTCTGTATTTGGCTTTGTTTGGCATGGCTTGGCTTGGCTTGGCTTGGCTTGGCTTTAAATTAAATGACAGCCAAGTCGATGAATTGAAAGCCATTAAGGCCATCTGCCATATGCTGGACGACATGTGATTCTCCACTTGGCACCCGTTTATATATTTATGACGGCATTTTGATATGGTCCGTGTTAAGTTATCCAAGGTCACGCACCATTGAGCGTTCTGCTCCAATCAACGTTCCAGCTGCACTACATCGTCAGGATGTGAGAATATTTTGCTTATGTCCTTTGACATTTCATAAATTCACATAAAAGTGAAGAGTATTTTTTATTACTTTTTGCTTGTGCTTGAGCTGCCTGCCTGCCTGGCTGGCTGTCTGTGTGTGTGTAAGTGTGTGTGTGTGTATTTGAGTGTGTTTTATTGTCATACACTTGGCTAACGAACTTACAATACTGCATCTTATTTTGCAGGAAAGCATTGTAATTTGCAGCAGACGGGCCAAAAACAGGCAGAGAATATTTAACGATGCAGACCAATGTGCAAATTGATTCAAAGAACCTGCGCAGCGATGACAACTTTCGGTCGCGTAGCCATCACATAACCATTGAGGTAAGTGCAATCATATTGACACTGCCACTTGTGGCAAGTGTAAGCAGTGACTGGCAGCAGCCAGTTAACAGGAAGCATCCCAAATTCATTGGTAAACCTTAGGATATTAATTACACTTGAACAAGTTTTTGTGTTCCTTCAATGCTTAGTCCTTAAATTGAATCCGGTTTATTGACATTGTTTGCGTTGTTGTTGCTGCAGCAAAGTCAGCTTACAACACACTCAGGCCTGTTGTGGTCTCTACTTAAATAAAACAGGGGCAGGGGCTGGGGCAGGGTCAGAGTCAGGGGAAGAGGAAGAGGAAGAGGAGTTGACGTTTGAGTTATGATATGTGAGCTAGTTTAATTAATTGGAGCCATGCGGGGCAAAGTAACGTAATTTCTGCAACATATTCAAATATTTATAACGGCACACATTGCGTATGATTAATTTCAAAGTTACAACTAGCAGCTGCGTATGCAAACTTTCCACTAATTATACATATATAATTTTGGCAAGGAGAAGCGGAGCAGCAGCAGAAGCAGAAGCAAAGCTAACTAACCATGGACACATATAGAAAATATAATAGAAAATGAGTTGGCGAGCTAAAGTTAATTACCAACATGAATAAATAAAATACACATAAGTATCTTATAAGTTTCTGAATAGACATTAACAATTCAGACACTGAATATGAGTCAAAAGTATATTTAACTTATTATTCTATGCATATTCCATGGAAAGTTAAAGTGAAATAGTTTTAACATATTTTTAAGATGAATTTTGAATTTTTCAGTTCAAGTGAAATTTATTTTAAACTGAATTTGCATACTGAAATATTTCTATAATGACTTCTTATTGAAAATGGTTTTGAGTAAAGAAGAAGATGCACCAAATAATTCTACCATAATTTTGCCAACAATTAATCAAGTAATTAATGACAATTTTGCATTAATCTCAACTTATTTGAGAAAAGGAAATAACGAACAATCGCATTTCAAATCATCGCCATTACTACAGATTGTAATAGAACATAATATTTGTAAGAAAACTTTGCATACTTTTAAGTCTGTATTAGACAGGAAAAGCACAATTCGTTGCTTGTCGAAAAATGTTTATTGGGTTGTTTGCAGAAAAAGCTCGAGCACTTGGAGCTTCTTGCAAGACAGCTGTCAGCTGTGAGCAAATGAAATAAATACATATAGAAATGTATTTCTTTTTATTTGTAAATTCGCAGGAGAGTAATATTATGAAAATATATTTGAATATTTGAGTGTTTTGTGTGTGGATGCCACACATTTGCGCGAGAGTTGCTGCCACAACTAAAGTGTAAAGTGTATGCAACAAGTGGCAAGGCGCTCTCCTCTGCATGCCTCTGCTTGCAGGTGCTGCACAAGCGCAATGGCCCTGCCGAGCTTTGAAAGCTGACCGGAAAGCTTTTGAAAGCTGTGTGGAATGGGGTGGGGAGGGGGGAGGGCGGGGTGGGGTCACAGCATCAGCAGTCAGCTGCGTTACAAAAACTTGAGGCGAATATCGACACTGAGAACAAAACCATCTGATTTTTGTTGTTTCTCTGCGCTTCGCTTTTCTCAATGAATATCGCCCTCGGCCCTCGTCGCTCGTCGCTCGGCCCTCGATTAAGGTGTGGAGGATGTGGGTTGGCGCTGGCGGTGTTCATCAGTTGGCGTCGTCGTCGTTTGTCGTCAGTCGCTGGCAACATTTTGGCGCGTGTTGACATGCTGAAGAATTTCGGTTAACGCGACGCGCGACGCTTTTTACCGTTAAACGCTTTAAGTTTAAGTTTATCCCGCTTGTTAAACGCATCAAATCAAATAGTAACAATAACAATAATAATAACAATAACAATAACAAATACAACAATTGTGGTTTTTTCATTCTTCTTGCAGCCTGTTGCAGTCTTCTTTAGCCATATTTTGTTATTATTGTTAGCGTTGTGATTTCGCTTAACCGTTAGTCGAAACGAAGGGCAAATGTAATCAACTATTTGATCCTTTCATTTTGATTATGTTGGTTACTCAATTTTTTTTTTTTTTTTTGTAATGTGAGCTATTCATAAAATAAATTCGTGAGAATTGTTGGCCATATTTGGCTTGTGCGAGTTTGCGAGTGTGTGTGTGTGTGTGTGTGTGTGTGTGTGTGTTGGTGCCGGCATTTCGTTTGGCGCGTAAAACAGGCTCCGTTATCAGCGAGGAGAGTTGCCAGAGCCAGAGCCAGAGCCAGAGTTGCTGCTTATCAGGCGCACAGGCCAGTAAATCATTTGCTTAACACACAATACACATGATGCTTTTGTATGTGTTTGCGTGTGTGTGCGTGTGTGTGCGTGTGTGTTGGAGTGATTGTCATTTGTTGGTTACATTGTCTCGGCAATGGGACACTGGCAACAATGGCGCGACAATGAAGACCCGTTAAAATCTGTGACCGGAAACGGAAATCCATTTAATGTCATTTTAAATGCGAACAATTGCAAGCGAAACTACGCTTCTAATTTCGCATTTGTCAGACACAAACAGACACAACGTACACACACACTAACACACACACTTATGTCTCTATATATATTTTTTAATTATTATTATATTTTATATATATATATTCAATTTTTTTACACTTTTTTTTTATTATTATTTGGAATTTATAACAGCTGTCAAGTAAGGCTTGGCAAATATTGCGAAAAGTGTCATTTTGCAATTAATTTAATTGCGACATAAAACAAAAGAAAAGAAAAAGCGAGTTGAAAATCATTCAACACAAGTTTCGTAGCATACATTTCAGCGCTTGGGGCAACACATTTTGATTGCAACATTCTGCGACACATCGCCTTGAGATTCAACTTAAATACGTTTGGGAGCGACACAGTTTTAATAAACCACTTTTATAGTTTTATCAAGTTTGTAATACTTGTTTGTTGCTTTCTTTTTATTTAGCTTTTAGTCTTTCATCATAGTTGAGCTAATCAGGATTACCATTTCAAGAAAGACCATTAGATTATTAACAAAACTGTTGTCGACTTGTGCTCTTTCAATACTAATTCAAATGGAAACTAATTCATATAATTTTGATAAACTTAATTTCATTCAATGTTTTGCTGAAGTTTTTACCTCCAGCAAATATAATGAAAACTTCAAATTGTACTTGCAATCAACATCCAGTTTTAATTGTTATTGTTGTTCCTATGTGCAAATTGATAGTTAGGAAAACTTAATTTTGAATTGAAAATTATAATAATGCAGTTGGCTTTGACAAGCTGATATGAATTAACGATTTACGACAGCTACCTGCATATATTTTTCGCATTGAATAATTTAATATGAAGTCAAAAGAGGAGTGGAAACCACTTCGAATCCCAAGAAGCGGGGCTTTGGACTGTGCCATGACATTGACCATGAACCGTTAAGGTCAAGTATTTACAGCTTGTTGCATGCAATGGCAACTGCGAATACAGAAACTGATGCCAATCAAGCTGCTGCCCCGAAGGCTGTTCAAATGCTGTGTGGGTTGAGGGAATTGGGTTGGAAGTGCTCC
>JAWNLN010000012.1:4720000-4811550 GCA_035042305.1 Drosophila glabriapex
AATTTGGGTAGTGTTTATGACGAGTGTAAATACATATGTACGAAAATGTTTGTACATCGAAAATGTGTATTACATATGTATACGGAATGTATTTTAAAATATGCACATCTCGCTTTGACAAGCTTATCATGAATCATTTGGCCAATTCATGAATAACAAGCAATTATGCGGGTTGAATCCGAGTGTTGCCCAAGGAGCCTAGTCTGCAAATGCTAATCGTCAAATTCTCTCTCTCTCTCTATGTGTGTGTGTGTGTGAGTGTGTGTGTGTGTGTGTCTGTGTATGTGTATGTAGCAGACAGCTGTCAGGTGAGCAGTTGGAACTGATTTATGCATCGCATATCGCATATCGGATGCCAGACCTTAACCCAAGCCCAGATCAATTTCACCTGGCCAACAGAAGAAGCCAAAAACTTCTGAACGAAGCCAAAAAAAAAAAGAAGAAGAAATTTAAGGTCATACAGATGATGTCCAACCCTTTTTTGGCGCCTCCTTTCCAACACCCATTTTGACTTCAAAGACTGAAAGTCAAAGCAAAAGTTTCATATTTCTAGATGTTCTCAAATTGTTGTGTTTGTCATAAGTTGCTTAATTATGTGTGCACAGCTTCTGGAATGCGATGGCGGGACAGAGGCAAGGTGTGGGTTTGAATGGAGGTGGGGTGAATGAGGTGATCGGGTTGAGTTGTCACCCAATAATTCATGGTAAATGTGCGTCCCGCTCTTTAAGCAATTCCATTTAATTTTCATTAGCAAAAGCCGCAAATTGGTAGGAACAGAGCCAAAGCAACTTTGCCCCGAACATTTTTCATTAATATTAAAATATTCAAATTAAGAAAAAGCTTTAGCTTTAGCTTTAGCGCAATCTGTCGACGGGTGGTGGGGAGTGTTGGGCAGGGTAGGGGGCGGAAAAAGGCGTGGAAAACAGCAACCAAAATTCATATTTATTTGCATTCTCTTAGCCCAAAAGGTAAGTGCGAAGCGACAAGTTCATGAATATATCCACTTGATTCACTCTCCCCACTAACTGACTACCCCCACACAGAAATAAGCATACAATTTGGAAATTTAAAATTCATAGATTGCTGTGGCGCCAAATTGTGGTTGGCGAATGAATGCAATTATTTTTATTTGCGTGTTTAATATTTCAATTAAGCCACATGGAGAAAAAGCGCGTCGAAATGCCTAATTGAGCCGTTTCGCCCGAGTTGGCCAAAATGAAAGCGCCGTCTCTTTTTTTCTTAATACACTGTCAGCAAATTGGCCAAGCTTAGGCGGCGGCGGCTTTAATGTCGATTTTAATTAAACGGCATCAACAACAAGCCTCCTTCACCTCAACACCGCGCCGCACCGCATCGCCAGTAATGCCACAGGAGCAACTAGGATTGGTAATACGGAATCGGGCCTTGTGCTGAAATCTTAACGACGACCCTGGCCATAAATCAAATAAACGCCAACTAAGCCGAATAAGTAAAAAGAAAAATCATGCGAAAACCATTTCGAAACCGCACAATAAATGTCCTTTCAACTGAAGATGCACAAATATGCATTTATATATATTATATTTTATTTATTTTTTTTTATATTTTTAGTTTTTTATAATTACATTTTACGATTTCGAACTTATTTTTTGTTCCCATTTAATAATTATTTGTATTTTTTTAATTTAGTTTGTGTAATATTTATTTAGATTTCTGACATTTTCGACTTTTCATTTGAAATGTTTTTCACAAAAATTGTGGACTTTTTTTAGCGCACATTTAATAAATAAATACATTTTTTTTGCTTTCTTTTATTTATAAATGTATTTCGAATTGTGACATTTTGGACTCTTGAAGCATTAATAATAATTTCGATTCTATGCAATTGTGACATTGTTCATTGTGTGAATGACTTTAACTTGCCAGCTTTGAACCGATTGCCATAAATATGATGGGCTTTGTTGTTTGCAAGAAGTTGCAATTTACTTCTTATAAAGACTTATGTTTTTAAAGCGCGACTTCAAAAAGAAAAACTCAAGTAGCTTATAGACTTTCCAAGTCCATATACCCGTAGGCGCATTGTTTCCTGAGTGGGCCTGTATAGGCATTTTGGGATGGACACTGGCGTGGATGTGGATGTGGGTGTTGGTGTTGGATGTTGGTGGGGGTGTGTGGATGGTGTGGATGGTGTTACGTTTTGGCGGCAAGTCTAGGTTCACGGTCAGAGCACATGATAAAAATTGACACCATTGCCTAAACGGAGCTACCACTTGGGTATATATATATATATATGTATATATATATATATATTAAAGAATATATGTATTTGTATGTGTATGGAGGTTTTGCAGTTACTGCTTGAGCAGTAAAAAGGCCTCGCCTGCGTTTTGGTCAGTAATAAAAATGTCATTGCATTAGTGCGAGAGTAATAAAAGTTTAGTATGTGTCACATTGTGTTCTATATTCGAATGCTTGTTGTTTATTTTGTTGTTGTTGTTGTTGTTGTTTTTGTTGTTGTTGTTATTGTTGACCCCCCGCATATGCATTAGCCTAGAGGCGGAAGCTAGCACTTTACAGCATTGTGCTTTAGGCCATTTTGAAAGGCTTTTGACCAAGGCAATATTTTGCCATTTACCATGCAGATTATGACCATGTATTGTTGTTGGCCATTGGTATTGTGCGTTAGGCAAGCTTCACTGTGTAAACAGCATGAGGCTGCTGGGACAATGGCTTAGCGCATTTGCCTGTCCTTCGTCTGTCCAATCGTTCTGACTGTCTGTCTGTCAGCGACATTTGGCTTGATTGATTCGATTTGACTTAATTCACGTATATTAATCATACGCCCCGTTGCCGACAGCCGAATCAAAGCAGACGCTCAAGCTAATGTTAAAGCTAAAGCTACAGCTAAAGCCAAAGCTGTAGCTGAAAGGCAGAACCGAAAACCTACGGAAGCAAAAGCAACTCACAGACATTTACGGGCAAATGCCTAAGTAAGCAAACAGTCCTCGGGCCTGCTGGAAAAGTAATTATGCATATAACATAAAAAAAAAAAAGAAAATGAAAACAAAATAAAAATAAATAAATGAAACCTAGGACAAGGGGACGACCGGCAGCGGATGCTGGCTTCTTGGAGTTGAAATTGGAACTCAAATTGGGGCACGTAGCGGGCCTAATGAGTACTAAGTCCTAAGTAAGACTCCGCCTGCTTTATGCCTGCAGCCAGTTTGCCATTCGCCATTCGCCATTCGCCATTCGCCATTTGCCATTTGCCGCTTGGCGTTATTTATTGATTACGTGTCATATCACTCATACGCGGCGTTGGGCGTCCGCTTCGATTGAAATGTAACGCAAGTGAAACGTGCTGAGACAGCAGCGAATGGGGCCAAAACTTGTGCAAATAATTAAGTGCGCTTAAGTGATTTGCCCGATAGAGAGACACAATAAAAGAGTGCCATACAAAAAGGGGCAAGAGCTAAATGATGACGATGGCGATGACGATGACGATAATGACGTTGACGATGACGATGACGATGCCAGCGGCACAAGACGCTCATCAATTTTGTTTCACAAAAAAAAAAATTATAAATGTATATTTTTAGATATATACAGCTGCGGATAAAATTATAGTAGTGCTCACATATCTTTAAGAAAATGCTAAAAAATACTTCAAATTAGTTGAATAATAATGAAAATTTGATTTAAATACAAGCCATCAATACTGAAGATAGGTAAACATTACAAGTTGACGTAGCTATAAAATTGATTAATAACTAAAATTAAAGTCAATAAATGTAATACTTTTTGTATTTATTTGATTTTTAATATATATATTATTTAAATTCAGCGGAATAATATTGAAGTTTTCTCAGCTTTCCCTTGCTAAAAGCTAGTTATGATATTTTACTACGTTAAGTGGGAAAATAAAACTATTTTAAAACATTTCCAGATGAGAAACCAAACATTTTTTGTTTTGCCGAATTATATTTTTCCATCATATTGAAGATTTTGCAAAGGTCTCGATTTGATCACCATAAAATGAGTAATATTTTTATGAAATGCTTTGAGAAGCAGCACTAATATTAATTTGACCGCAACTGTATATGTATATGTATGTATTAAGTGACAATGTGTGTGTGTGTGTGTGTGCGTGTGTGCGTGTGTGCGTGTCTTTCAATTCAGACCGATGACCCCCTGGAGGCAAAAACGTTTGAAGTTCATCTAACTTTTCTGGTTTGCACAGCGCACTCCCATATTATGTTGATATTAATTCGCATAGGCATTTCCAAATGACAGGCTGGACTTCTGGTTCGCTTTGTGCAGCAATTTTATTAAAATTCTTCATATTTATTTATTTAAATTGCAAACATACGAATTTCAAATTCCACCCAAAGCAACCACTTTGCTCTTTATTATACGCAATTTGCTTTTGATTTGAGTCAGTGCAATCAAAGTAAAGGCAAGTCATTTTAGCAGGGCTGCTTAAAATATTACATACATATGCAAATCTATTTGTCACAAACTAACTAACACAAAAATTGTTAAAAACTCAACAACATCTGCTTAAATGGAGAGAATGCGGCAGGCACAAGGAGACATAGCTGAAGTCAGGAAATATAAATACTCATTCAAAATCGGTATCAGTGCAGTGTAAGTGTATCCGTTTGTAAGAATATTATAATTAAAATGGTTTGCTTTTATCCGAAAATCAATCAACATTTATATGTTGTTGTATTATGAATAAGGTTGAGCTAGATTGGAATGCAAATTGATAAATTGACATGCATTCACACATATCTTACGGCTATCTTGATACAAAAGTTATTAAAGAAACAATTTGCCAAAGCAGCATTGCCCAAAATATGAATACTTGTGTAAGTGTGTGTGTGTTGAGTGTGTAAGAATGTGTTTGTTTAGTTTACGGTATTTACACAAATAGTATTTTATGGCAATGCCGATTAATGTTGGGTTGCCCATTGCAATTGGAATCTGGAATGTTTCGTTGGTATTTTTGATTTTGTATTTGAGAAATTCGAGAATAGTGAATTCCGAAATTGATACAAATTTCTGATTATTAGTTTAACAAAATTACTGAGCATAACTACAATCAATTGAAGGCATCGCATTTATATATGATATTTCAAATTGGTTACAAATGAAGGTCACAACATAAAGACCTTCAGCATACTATTCTGGTTTCCCCTAGGCTTTATGTGTGTGTGGGTGTGGTTACTGCCTCTCTTTGATCAAAATATGAAATTGTTGGGGTTTCGTTAGTTGAGAGATGTTTCAGCAGTTGTTGAACAGAGTCCGAGATGTAAATCTGAATCTGAATCCGAATCTGATTGTGAGTGGCGAGCCTTGTGAATTGAACCTTGAGTTCGAGTTCGAGTTTGAGTTTGAGTTTGAGTTTGAGGTTGATGTAAATGCCAGGCAGTATGTGTATTGTAGTCAGTATAAGGTGCAGACGAAGTGGATATGTTTTTTGTGGCCAGCTGGAAGCTGTGTGTTTGGTTGGCCGCAGACCCATCAACAAATTGCAGCCGTTTTTTTAATGTTTTTTTGTGTTTTTTTTTTGCGGCGCATAAGTCCCAATGGCCTGCAGGTGGGCTGCTAAGCCGGCAACTTGGCAACCAGGTAGACAGCTAGACAAGGGCACATTGACGTGAGCAAGTTTCCAGATGTATTGCAACCACAGAAGCTGCAAGGATTTTGCTTTGTTCCGAGCTGCTTCTTTGGGGAGAAGGTCGCTTTGGGTTTGGGAAGTGCGGGATGAGCCATATGGCTGGGGATTGTTGCCTGGCCTGGCCTCAAGGTCAGCGTGGCAATTAAGGTTGCAGTTCCACAGACACACACACAGCCACACACACACACACACACACACACACATACACTCATATTTAACTGGGGTATTAATAATGCATCTCCCATATGACAGGCGAGCACAAAAAAGAACTATGAATATTTAAATGCGCATTTTAATTAACTTGCCACAATGCTTTGCTCGCTTTCCACCCCCTCTCTCTCTGTCGCTCTGTCTCTCTCTTGCGCTAGTTCTCTTGCTGTCTCTCTCTTTCTAAGCCCTCACTTTTGCTGAGTGTTCATTTTGGCATTTAATTTGAAAAAGTGCTGCTGCTTTTCCCGTTTGCATTCAATTAAGTCTCGGATTACAGTGCCTGCGAAAATCGAACTAAAATCTACGCCTAATCAAATCAAACTTAAATAGGCTGAATTAAACAACAACACTCACCGCGAGCAGTGGATCCATCTCCTAATTAGTCAGAGAATACCCCAACCAATTGTATCCACAGAATTACGAGTTTACGAGTCCATTAGCGCAAAGCGCAATCAGCGTTTAAAACACATTTGGAGTCATGATTTCGGGGTCATCAATTTAATAGGGTTCCATTTGCAAATTAACTTGGGCGCATACTTAGTGCAGACAGTTTGAAATTCGCGCGTCAATTTTGTGCACCAAAGTTGGCGCCATCAAAAGTGTGTCAATAAAAAAGTTGTGCGCTTTTCAGCCAGCACCCAAAGTGAAACAGAAACAGTAACACAAAATATCAATCACTGCATAGGCTCAGCTCCCTTAGAGTAGGGTGTGTAATGTTAGGGTGGACCCCAAAATGAAAAGAGTGCTTCGTAATTATGTGCGGTGCCTGAGGCTTGAGTAACATTCGACAACTTTGGCACTTTAAGTGCTTCGACCCCCCTTTTTGATGGTATTGTTGTTACTGCTCTTATTGTTGCTGTTGTTGCCTATTGCAATTTAATTAGAAAAACAAAGTGGAATATTTTGCTTTGGTGTAGCGGCTTAATGTGGGCGTGCCCATCGACCTTGTGGTAAGCTTTGCTTCGGGGCTGGGTGCGATTTTTACAAACTAACGAAGCATGCCACGGTTTGCCTTTGGCCTCTCGCGACGTGGCTTTTGTCTGTGAGCAAGTTCAGAAAAAATATTATAAAAAAAATATGTACATAAAAGTAAATAAAAATGTAAAGATGGAAAGATGGAAGGCGACGCAAAGCGGAAATGATGTTCGGCCATATTGGAGACAAAGCCGCTGGGCAACAAGGACCCACAGCAACAACAACAACAACAACAAGAACAACAACAACAACTGGCGAAACGCGTTACGGTTGCGGTTGCCTCTTAAACCGGGCTCTAGTTAATGGTTGTTCTCTTTTTCCATTTTAGGCGGTGTCCTCGCTAAAGGACCTAAAGTTCATTTCAATTATTTGCATTTTGGTTCGGTGCGGGATGCGTCAACGCCAACTGGTCTTGTTGCTGTTGCCAAGGCTGCTTCGCATGCTGTTGCTCTAACATCTGAAACTGCTTCGATTGCTGTTGCATGCAACCTAGGGAGGCAGATAGAGAGAGAGAGAGAGAGAGAGAGAGAGAGGGAGTGCAAAGTTTATAGAGGGAGCAGTTGCACTTGCACTTGCCGGGGCATTCAGTCGTTCATGCATAATTCCCAGGCTGCGCTCAAACTGGTCGTGGCCATTGCCATTTGGTTGCCATTTAGCATGCTGCAAACTTTTTACCACTAAAAAATAAAAATAAAAATAAAAATAGAATGTTGGCAAGCCGAAGATTACATACCCTTGCAGACCGGTGGAGCGAACCGATTTGGTACTCTGACAGCTATTGGATATAGTATCTTCAAAAATAGGGCATTAGTTAAGCTTCACAACGAATATAGAATACCCTCTACAAGCGGACATAAATAAGCTGGCAACCAGTAAAGTGTTTTTAAGAAAAATAAATAGTTTCTGAAGGATATTAAAATCAGGTATTGCCAATGGCTAAAGGATACTTTATATACTTGACATAAAACATGGCAATCAGCTGTGCAATTTGATTGAAATTTCAAATCAAGCCAGTAACTAAATGTGCCCTCCACTTGGATTAGTGTTGTGGCGGACATAAAATGAAATGCTGGCGGCAAGTGGCAAGTGGCAAGTGGCAAGTAGCTGGAGTTGCAACGACGGCAAGGTCGTCGCAACATGTGTAAAATGTGAAATGGAGGCTGTGCTCTACGAGCTGCATAATTATGCAATGCGTTGGCGTTTTGCGGCCTCTGATTTACATATTTATGCTGACACGAGTTTTATGCATATTACACATGCGCCGTGTGTGCCAGCACTATGTGTGTGTGTGTGTGTAGGTGTGTGTGTGTGTATGGATGTGTGTATGTACAGTTTCACTTCATACAAATAGGACTCATTTTATGGTGATCAAACCGAGACCTCTTCAAAATCTTCAATATCAAGAAAAACTCAATTCTGCAAAACAGCAAATTTTTGGTGTCTCATCTGAGAATGTTTTAAAATACTCTTATATTATTCAAAAACATATAGACTTCTTAGAAATAGTATTTAGTCAATAGTATTTAGGCAGGTAAAAGCTGAGAAAACTTCACTATTATCTCACTATTATTATAATAATACATTTAAATAATAATTGAATGCAAATAATGCAAAAATATATCAAATAAACATAAAAATAATCAATTAAAGAACTTTAATTTTTTGTTAATAATAGCTATGACAACTCTTAATTTTTACTTATCTTCAGTATTGATTGAATCAAATTTTCATCTTGTTTTTTTTAAACTATATTTTAAGTATTTTTTTTGATCATTTTGCAAAAGATACGTGTGCGATACTATTGTTTTGACCGCAGCTGTATGTATGTGCGTTATGAATATTGCGTATTAAAATGCAAATTAAACACAAATTAGCACGCCCCTAAAGTGGGCGTACAGCCGTCACCCTGCCGCACTCCCGCCCTGTTGGCCTGTCGCCCCCATCCCCACATGTCATACGTGTCGCCTTGCATTAGCGCCAATGTTGATGTCGACATGGATGTGGATGTGGATGTGGATGTGGAATAGGAGCGCCTTAAGCGCAACTCCCGTGAGTGTTGTTTGATGGCACTGTCACTGTCTGGCCAGGCTAAGAGCGCCAGGGGCGTGTTCACTTGTTGACCGCAATCATTCCGTTTCAATTATCAATTCGTCGTCAATCATCTGACAACAACAGCCGCAAACAACAGCCGCGAACAACAGCCGCGAACAACAGCCGCGAACAACAGCTTTAACACAAATATATACTCGTATTTAAAATGGACCTGCTTTTCTCGTCGCAAGCACATATTTTGTTTCTAATTTTTAAGTAGTAGTCGCGACCAGTATTTTTTTTTGTGGCTTTCACTTAACTGTAGTCAATTTATTCACTTTACGACACCAAAAGCGAACGGCTTTTCTTTCATTCATTTATTTGGCGCCTCGTAAAATTCAGTGCGTACAGTTTGATGGCTAAAATTTGATATTTATTGGGCCTTGAACATATATGTACTCAGGCACACTCGCACACTCGCACACACGTACACCTCATTTTGAGTGTGTGATAATATTGTTACAAAAATGTGCGATTTTGTACCTATATCTTTAGGAGATACGCTAACAAATTTGTCCAATAAAAGTGCTAATACGTCTCAATATCCAATAAGGAACAATATTTTAGTTTAACCTTTACAATACTTAATATATATATTTACAATAATTATCAGTTTTTATATCGCTAAATAGAAGGTAAAAATATTTGTATTTTTATTACTAAATCGATTCCAATAGTTATTGTTTTATAAATACATATTGGTTGCCATTTATTGTGTCGCCAACTGGCAACAGATTGGCAATATGTTGGCTAATAAACTATGCTTCTGTCGATTAATATCGATTCCAATTAGAAGTTAATGCAAGATGGCGAAACTATTTGGCTGCCATTTGATTGAGTTGTCAATCGCGTGATCCAATTGGCAGCGATATTTGCCTTCGTTTTAATTCAAATATCATTCGCCTTAGCATGTCGCACATAAACATTGTGTTTTTATCACTGTGTTACCTTTGATGGCACATCAAATTTTAGCTGACACTGTTGTTGTTGCTGTTGTCGTTGTTGTTGCTGTTGTCGTTGTTGTCATACTGTCTCGTGTATACAGCATATGTGTGTAGCCGTATAAAGACAATTTGACTGTCTGGTGATTGTCACCTGGGCAGGACCTTGGCGCGTTCATGTGGCATGTGGCATATGGCATTTGGCTGTGTGTGTTCTCTGCTCTGACTGCTCGTAAAGCGCGTGTAATACCGTTAATACCAATTTCAGCACTTACAAATTGCGCATACGACGCGTGCGGCGTGACAAGGTGGGGCATGTTCTCTCACACACACACATATATATATATATATATACATGTATGCATATACATATATATATATAAATATATATTTCTTTTTTACGTAGAAAATGAAAATTTCAATATGTCAGCGACAGCATCCCCAATACCACATCAGAGTGAACAACGATAACAGAAGCAACGCCAACAACAACTTCTAAAATTGAACCCCCTGCCCAGCGAGCTGTCATATGTCTTCCGGTGTTCATTGAGTGACATCGCTGTCAGTTGCTCCTCGAGGGCAATAGACGCCCAACTTTTTCAGCTGAAAACTTTAATTTTTTAGCGTATGGCTTATTGCAATTGGAATTGGAATTACATTCGCAGAGTCAATGAAGCCGCATTGGCAGCTTAACGGCACATCCCAAAGTCCAAATTGGATACACATATGTACATACATATATGTACAATATGCACAATGCATTTGATATATATTTAATTTTATGGTGATCAAATCGAGACCTTTTCAAAATTATAATGATAAATTTCGATAATAATTTGATACAAATAAATATAAAATAAATAAAAAGATAATCAATTTAAGAGCATTAATATTGTTTTTTAATCAATTTAATAGCTGTGTAAACTTTTAATTTTTACTTATCTTCAGTATTGATTGCCTTGAACTATATTTTAAGCATTTTTTTATTTACGTTTTGCAAAACATATGTGTGCACTGCTATTATTTGGAGTGAGCATAGAACTGCTTGAAGTTGAGTGAATCACTGCTAACTCAATTTTGCAAAGAATTCAATTCTTTGTGCTCTAGAATCGTTACACGAGCGCAATATATTTGAGTCTAATGGAAAATGATTTGTGATGCAAACTGACACTGACAGACACAAATCATATAATCGACTTGAAGCACTTACGACGACTACTTCGAAGCACTTGTAAAGGGCATTTCCCAATCGAGCCAAATGGTTGAAGCAAAGTTCATTTGTTTTGGTTGGTAAGTTGCATGTAGCAACTTTGTGAACCGACTAGTGGAAGTAGTTTTGATTGGCGTTGCCACCAATTAGCGATTCAGTTGAAAGTTACGCTGGTTTCTGGACTAAAGCTGGGGGTTGATTACAACCCTCTGGTGGCAGCAGGAGGGCCAAGCCAAGTTGAGTTACTGAATGTCGATGGTGTTTTTGCAGATACTAAGTATTGCGACTGAGCCACAAGTGAAACACAATAAAACTAATACAAATAATCATAATAATCATTAAAACCAATGCCAATACAACGAGTAGAATAACAACGCGCGCATTTCGCAACAATATCAACGAGTTCAATATATTATATAAATATATATATCTATATATATATAGATACATAATATATAGTATCACAGCATACAAATAAAGTGGCTATATCAAAATGTCGGTGGATTTGAGCGCCCAACAGGAGCCGACCATATCCGTGATAACCACAGTGCCGGTGGCTCAAAATGGTGGCGAAATGGACGCCCTGCTGCTGGGACGGATCGGGGTGAGTATCAGTAACAAACAAAAACAAACAATTGCAACTCAATTGAAATATACAAACAAACAAACATAACGCAAATACAAATACAATTACAACAACAATTACAATTACAACAACAATTACAACTACAATTACAACTACAATTACTTACTTTTACCTCACTTTTAATCCACAATTTAACTAAGTAGCAAAGTGCGTGACGTCTAGATCAAAATATTTATATAAATATATATATATATATATATTTGTATACTACATCTCTATACGACATACAATATATATATATATATATATATATATTTCTTTGTATCTATAGCAATAAAAAAAACGCAAACTTTCATTGGCGTGCATATTAGCTAGACAAATATTTGACTTGGTTTTCCTCTTTCTTCTTCCGCTTCCGCTTCCGCTCACCCTTCTTCTTCATCATCTTCTACTTCAGTTCAATTTTTTCCTGCAATTTTCACATCCATTTCACACTTAGCTCTAGTATTTTTCTGTGGCAAATACCAGCCGCAGAACCGGCTCGGCATTTCTTGAGCGTTTTCTCTCTCGCTTTTCTACCATTTCCATTTTCCGCTTTCCATTTTCCATTCAATTTTGTTCTACCACCGTTTTGGTTGTGCCCAAAGTTTAACTAGTTAATATTATTAGCTGAAAGTAATTGCAACTTGTTCCTCAACGCTTACGGCAGCTGTTGACTAGCAAATACATACATATATAATACACACACACATCTACTTTTCGATAAGTCCGTGTGCTACTCTCTGCATCTAATTACTTAGTATTTTGACTACTTTGAACTTCACAAATTTTCACAACGCTCAGCGTAAGTATCGTAGACTATAATGAATTCTAAGCTGCTCAAGTGTTGCGTAAGGTATTAAGGTATAAGGTATATAATATATATATATATATATGGTATATAATATATATATATGTATGTTAATCTTAATCAATCATCGTCTTTTTATTCAGTTGCGATTAAGCTTCACATGCGTTTGGTTCTCATCGGTTTTTTCGCACGTTTTAATAACAACAGGAAATAACTTCAAAAATTCTTCAACTTTGTGCCAGTTTGCAAAATAATTCCCGTGATAAAATGGTCTTAAGCCTTCATAATTACGTGGAAGATGCCATTGGGCAAAAGGTAATAACAAAATACATCAATTACAAGTATTTTCAGCAGAGGTTGCCTAGTTAACCAAATAAATGGTGGCACATAATCCACTTCGGAGTGAGGTGAGGTGAGGTGAGGAGTGCAGAAATTGCTTACCTATATTATTAAAAGCAAAATCAGTTTATTGCGTGTTAGTAATATTTTTTTATTACTTATTTTGTGTAGCGAGAATTTCCACATGTGTGAGCTAAGCAAGATGTAGTCAACCTTTCGTATATGTGTAGCTCAAGTGTCATTTTCGTTTCTGCATGCATAGTTTTAAGTAGTGCTCAACTTGGTTGGTACAATTAAATAAAAGGGATGCTAATTAAAGTTATGAGAGCAGTTAAATGTTATAAGCCCTGCTTGGGCTGAATATATGTATGGCATTGAGTGTAAATTTGTCTGAACCATAATTAGCAAATATTTATGAGATGAAGACGTGGATGTGCTTCAACTGCCAACTTGTGTTTAGCCAAGCTGCATAGTTGTATGGCAGCTTGTTGTAGACTTTGCAGAGCCATTCGCTGGTATTATTAATACTCCCAGTTGGTTGTGTTAATTAGAAAGCTTTCGTCTTATTGCACATTGGACATTAAAAAAAGAAGGAAAAGCGATTGCAATCTTTTCGCTATTGTGCTGTAATCGAGTTTCTCGTTGAACTAGTTTCTGACTGTGACTGCCAGCAGCAAATGCGATAAATTACAGTACAGTAAAGTGTAGCATTAAACCGTCTGCAGGTAAGTGCCGACTAATAATTAAGTTCCCGAATTTAATTAAGCCCAACCAACCAAAGCAAAGGAGAGGGACCGAAAAAACTTAGATGGTGACTCAATCAAATTAAAAAGCCACCAGAGTATTATATGGCCCAGTAAAAGGTTGTAGATGCGCTTAGCTTTTTTTTTTAAATTTTCTTTTATATTTTAGTGTGATTGCAATTTTTGTATTGGGTGAAGGGGATATGTGAAGCAAGCCTCATTAAAATGGCAAATGCAAAATGGCAAATTGGATTATGTTCCATAAAAATAAAATATAATAGTAAAATATAAAAAAGAAATAAAATTATAGGAAATAGAAAATTCGGCAAAGCCGTTGTCGACTTTCATGTTCCATGTTCCCTTCAAAAAACGCGGCTTTCAACTGCGTGCCACATTTTCATGCCACCAGCGTCAGCTGCATTTCTTTACCACGCCAGGAATATGCTAAACATTAAGCACCTTCACTGGCCTATTTGAAAGATGTATATCCTAAAACACTTATCTTCATTGCTGCATGAATTTTTGCATTTGAATTGTACATTTAATTTGTGATATTTTTGGTTGCAGTTCATGCATGAAAGAGTGTGCATAGTTCGTCTTATAAACCTTTCTTTTGCTTGCTTGATTTTCGTTTCATGTGAGCAACGAAATTTTTGTACGGAAAGTATTTCTTATGAAAATGTGTGCAGCGCAGCGTAACAGTGTGTGTGTGTGTGTGTGACTGTGTGTGTGTGTGTGTGACTGTGTGTGTGTGTGTGTGTGGCATAAATGTAATCGAAATTTTCTAATCTTGCGCATCGCTAACCCCTTTTGCTTATCACAGCAATGTTTTGAAGCTGGCAAAAGTAGTTTAACAAATATAATCAGATGCGCTGTGATTACTATGATAAATTGGAAAATGGCGGAATGGGCGTGACCCGTGGGCGTAGCAACCGGGCTGACTTATGTAATTTGGCAAATTGATTTGCTCAACTGCAACAGCCATAGGAAACCACATACATACAGCTGCGGTCAAAACAATAGTTTTGGAAAATGTTTAAGAAAAGTTACTTAAAATACAGCAATGATGAAAAATTGATTTAGTAAACATTACAGTTGGCAGAGCTTTACAATTTCCTAACAAAAAATATTAGAGTCCTTAAATTTATTATTTTTATATTCATTGTTATTCAATTAATATTTAAAGTAATCATTAAAATAGTAGTCGAATAACAGTGAAGTTTATGTTTTTAAAATACAGTATTTGAAAACATTCTCAGATGAGAAACCAAAAATGGTTTTTTGTTTTGCCGAGCTAAGTTTTTCCATAATTTTGAAGATTTTGAATAGGTCTCGATTTGATTACCACAAAATAAGTCATATTTTTATGAAATGCATTGAGAAGCAGTAGTAGTACTATTATTCTGGCCGGGACTGTATTTGGCAGATCTGCTATGTTGATACCCAGGTTGTGCACCTGTATGTGGATCAGTGCAGAGCAGGAAACGTCAACAAAATCGGCAACGCTTGCAACAACAGTCGCATTATTGATGAGTTCGAGAAGGACGAGGACGATAAGTCCTGGTGCTGATGTTGTCAAGCAGCCAGGGCTGATAGCTAGTCGAGTGCAGAGTGGAGGGTTGTGCACGTTAATCGAATTAAATGCAGGCCACGTTGTTGTCATAGTAACTGCACACATACACACACACACACACACACACACACACACACACACACACACACACACACACACACACACACACACACACACAGAGAGCGAGAGAGAGAGAGAGAGAGGCACACTCCATGGTCAACCTATAGACAATATGGCGTAGCCGTTAGTGGAGAATCGACAGGCTTGATTGACTTCAAAATCAGATTTGTTGTGCGCTCTCACATTGCAAATTGAAATAAAAACGAAACGTGACATTTGGTTGTGGCAACAGGCACCTCCGCAGGCCTTTAATATATATATCCAGACACACACACACACACACACACACACTTACACTCAGAAACACACATTGAAGTGTCATTTAAAATGTCGAGCAATATGGGAGCGAGAGCAGTTAAAGCTGATTGCGGCAATGGCAATGGCAATGGCAATGGCAATGGCAATGGCATTGGCAATGGCAAATGAAACCCATTTCTCAGCCACCCTAGAGCCATATTTTCCATTCTGATCCCTTTCTGGTATTTTTCTTCTTTTTTTTTATTGTTGGGGTTGCGGGTGCCAAACAATCAAATAAAGTTTTGCGTTTTTACCCCTTTTTTTGCCGGCTATTGTGGCTCTGGTATATATTTTATTGTCAGAATCAATAGAAGTCAGCATTTAACAGTTGCCAATGCCTGCTGGCGTTCAACGCACCCCCGCATCACCCGCTCTCTGCAGCCACGCTAACAGACTGGAGACTGTCAGTTGCTTTGGGCTTTATTAGATTTTCTTGCTCGTTTGCTTTGTGGACCAGGTGAGTGGCAGTAGAAACATATCTGTATCTATGTTGTTAGCCTATATGGAATGTAGTTTGCTGTCTATCTTCACTATCTCGTGCATGTCTTGACAACATTTATTCTCACTCACACACACACTGACACACTCACTCACACAGACACAGCCACAGACACAGACACATAAATAATATTTATATATATGTTTATTATGATTGAAGCGCTGTTGCGCAGCAATCAAACGTGTAATATGTAATCATTTTAAAATAAATTATTCTTTTTCTCTTCTACTCCCCCTCCCAACCACACACACACACACACACACACACACACACATACACACAAAACCACGATATGTACAACAAACAAACAAACAAACAACAACTCATACATTTAATACACCCAACTAATCCAATATATACTTAATGTACTTGTGTGTATCTGTGTCTATGAAAAAAAAAAACAACTTAACATATTAAATGACAAAAAAAATATTAATAAAATACTCACTGTACACAAAATACTAAAAATGAGGCAGCATTCGGTAAGTGAAATCTCATTAACTAATTAAATCCTCAATTCATTTGTTGTCCTTTCAACTTTTGTCTTTTATGTATATGTACCCATTATTATATTATATGTGACCACAAGTCGTGTGATTAATGTCTCGCTAGTAATTACAGACTCTTAGCGAAATAAATGCGGTCAGTTTGGCGCCAAACTATTTGCGTGTTTGTGTGTGAATCTGAATCTGAAAGCAACACATTTATTACTGATTTAGCATAATTTGAGTGGAATCATGCAGCAAGGCACTTTTGCTGCAACATGCCCAGATCTTGTCTGGGTCATCAAAAAAGGCTCTTGAATTAACTTTATAGTTAGTGGAATCATCGCTCGATATCTGAGAGAGAAATCCAACAAATAAAATTTGATTACTTTGAAACTTTATTTGACTTGATTTTGGAAATAGTTTTGAGTGTACAACTTGAGTACAACTGAGAATTCATGCAATCCTATTTTGAGATACATTTCTAGAGAGTTTAATCATGTGTTGGCTACAAAATGTGAGCTCATCAGCTGCTGCATGGCCGCAGACAGACACAGATTAATGCGACTGCCCCCGTTGCTCCAAGTTCAGAGACTGTTTAGCATGAAATTCAAAGTGTGGCAGCGACACAAAAGTGTGGCAAAATACAAAACGCCTGTTTCCCTTTCTTTGTTGCTTTTCGCTGGCCTAGCTAGTTAATGGACAGCCGACGGCGCTAAAGCGACTTTTACTTTGGTTGGCTACCTGCCTGCTCCTGGAATGCTATTATTGTGTCATGTCGACTCTGAGTTGAGTCTATGAAGAAGTGCCGGGCGGGACGCAGGAGGGCAAATGTGTGGCCCATGCGCATAATTCATTTAAAAAAAAAAAACGCCTGTACGCCTCTTAAGTAAATAGCACAGGAATGGAATAGAATTATGCGTGCCAGTCGTCTTAAAGTGTGTGCACACAAATTTCTTCATGGCAGGACAATTTATGCGCTGAGCGTGTAAAGAATATTTGTGCTGCCGTTGCTGCCACTTGCCACACGTCTCTGGCGTCTAATTGCGCGTGGGTGCAGCAGCTCTTTGGCCAAAAACGTTGGCACAGCTGCTGTCTGCCATAATTAAAGCCACAGCATCAGTAGCAGCCCAACAAAAGTTCAAGTTCACAACGTTGCCAGGCTCAACCTTGCCTTGCTAAACTAACAAAAATACACACACACACACACACAGTGTGTAGTGCCCACCTCAAGTGGCGAGTGCATCGTGTGCACTGTGCAAAGGTCCACAATAATCTCAGCTCATAATTCACGTGAGCGCTCGCTTTAAGGATATTTATTTTGGCCCATCAGCTAGGCAGCATTAACAGATAACAAAAATATCATGTATACGTCATGTTGCGCCGAGCTATGCAAATTATTTTCATTATTAAACAGCCGCACGCTCCGCATGCCATCAAATTTAATAAAGCCCTCATGCTGGCTGCTTTCTTCCTTATTTCTTTCTAAATTTAATAAAACGCCCCAAGCAGCTAAAAAACAAAAACAAGAAATGCAATATAAATGTAAGAAATATTCATAATATAAACGGATTCAGTTGTTTTTACTGTCATAGCACAATAAGTGTGGATTAAATTTCAAAATTTAATTACGATTCTTTTGTTTAAATATCACACACAAAATACACGCATAGATAAATATTTGGGCATGGAATGTTCTTCCAGTTCAACTTAATGGAAGACAAACACAAACATTTTTCTTTGTCATCATTAAAATTATATATGAACTGAATCCAATCCAGCAATCGATATGCATAAGCGATTGTGGATTATGTTTCGTCATGCTGAGATCAGGCAACCAAAACAATTGTCACGGCTAAACTTAAGTCTTGCCTAAGCTTCAGCTAAGCAGACAACCGAAGAGTGGAGGAGAGGAGGAGTGCAGAGCAGAGCAGAGCAGATAAAAGAGAGACGAGAGAAGAGAGAAGCGGGAAAAGGTGGTAAGAACAAAGGGCGGCAGCTTAGCGGATTGTGGAGCGAATCATTTGCGTTTGCAAATCGATTTTGAAATTGCGCTTATCAGCAAATATAAATCACGATATCCGAGTGCAGAATGCCGACATATCATCTCTCTCTCTCTCTCTCTCTCTCTCTCTCTTTGTCTCCCTGTTTCGGTGTCTGTGTCTGTGTCTGTCTCCCTCTTTGCTGGCCTGAAGTTGACAATGAAATGGATTTGAGCTGCCTGAACCCGCCTATAATTGTCGACTAAGATGCGAGTAGGGCTTATAAAATGCAGGACAAGACAAGACAAGCCAAGGCAAAGCAAGGCAAATCTGTCCAAGGACCTCCGAGTAGACAAAAGAACGATAAGAACACTTTATGTCATATATATGTCTGTCTGTCTGTGTGTGCGTGTGTGTGTGTGTGTGTGTGTGGGTATATGTCAAGTGGGCGTAACACTTATGGGTGTGTTCGAGTGTGTGCTGTAATGTAAAGCTTAAGTTAATAGCGAATATTTACCAATCGATTTTGTTGTGATTGCGAAAACAATTTGAAAATGGCTTTGAGCGATTTTCAAAGAGATCAAGCGACAAGATGACAAGCATGACCACCCAACCACCCACAGAAACACTCAAAATACACCACACCACACCACACGCTTGCACACCTATACGTACACACATAAGCCCACACAGATACAACTAGACACATACACCACACACATGCGCATCTGTGGCAGTGACAAGGCTGTTACATTTACAGTCGCCGTTGCCTTCAATCCTTTTCTATTATTCTCGCTGGCAGTTGCACACAAACAACACACACACATACACCAAAGTGCACTCTCGGAAGTTGCTCCTGCAGCTGCCGCATCCATTTGTCAGCATTCATATGCCTTACAACATTCACATTTGCCAATTCGAGCCGACTGTGCGCTTAACAGCATCCAACTGATTGGCTAGCAGCCAGACAGATTAAAAGCATTGTATACATATATATATATATATATATTTATCTCTATATATATATATATATACTTAGCAAATTAATATACAGTTGCGGTCAAAATAATAGTAGTGCTGTTTCTCGAAGCGAGTCATAAAAATATTACTCATTTTATGCTGATGAAATCGAGACCTGTTCAAAGTATCCAATGCAATTTGGCAAAACAAAAACTGGTTGGTTTCTTATTTGGAAATGTTATCAAATACTATTATTTTGCAAATACTAAACGTAGCTTAATACATACAACGCATCATATCTAGTTTTTAGAAATATGATCTTCACTTCAATTATAATAATAAATTTAAATAATAATTTAATAGAAATAAATATAAAATAAATAGAAAAATAATCAATTTTTTTAATTTTAATTTTGTTTATAAATTTAAAAGCTATGCCAACTTTTATTTTCAGTATTGATTACTTATGTTTAAATCAAATTTCATAATTCTTGATTTAAACTTTAAGTATTTTTTATTATCAATTGCAATACTATTTTGACCGCACCTGTAATGTATTCGTGTTGTTTGCACTGTACATTTTCAAATTTGAAACTTGGCGACTTTTGTAAATTTCGTCTTAAGTCAAGTCAATAAGCAGGCTCTTTTCAAACTATGAATTTGAAATTCGAAGAGTAAAATCAACAAATAATATATAGAAAATAACAAAGCAAATATAAAAATAAAAAACAATCAAAATGTTTCGAGGACTTTGCGCCGGTACCGATAAAAGTTGTGCGGTTTTCTCGTCCGAAGGCCGTCTCTATCAAGTAGAGTATGCCAATCGGGCCATCAATTTGGAGAACATCACCAGTGTGGGTGTGCGGGGTGCAGAGTGTGCCGTTGTTGCCACCCAGAAGGCGAAGACGGATCAGTTCGTTATGGGGGCGACAGCCACCCAAATGTTTACCATCAACAATGAAATTGGTTGTGTAATGACCGGTCGCATTGGCGACTCACGGGCCCTGGTGGCTACGGCCCGCTACGAGGCGCGACTGTTCCGAAGTAAATTTGACTTAGAGATGCCAGTAAATACGATGTGTGATCGCCTGGCCGAAATCACTCAGGCGTACACACAAATCGGTGGGATTCGTCCGCATGCCTGCTCCATGATCCTCATTTCGTGCAATGATGAAGTTGGTCCCTGTCTCTACAAACTGGATCCGACTGCCAACTATAGCGGTTATCGTGCCTGCGCTACAGGTGCCAGGATGACAGTGGCCGAACGATATTTGGAATGCAACTATATGAATAATTTGAACGAGATGAACGCCATTGGTCTCGCCATTCGTACTTTGAAGGCGGCCACGCCCAATAAACTAAATGCCAATGGCATTGAAATTGGCCTTTTGAGCAAGACACGTCCCAAATTTCGCGCTCTTGCCCCGGATGAAGTTGAGTTTCACTGTAAACACAATTAACTTAGTACATGAAAACATGATGTTGCTGATAAGCATTCAGTGCTTAGTGTCTAAAAAATACACAGATGAAAAAACACTGCCGATAAGCAATTGTGAACCGGCCTTCTATTGATGGTTGACCATTGATCAATGTCTCGAGTAGCAAGTAGCAACAGCGATATAATCGATTTGAATTTTGTCAAACACTTATTTTTTTGGTGTTGGAGGCAGATAAAATTTAAAACACTTAATATATTTAATCTATTTCATATATTTTAATAATACAAAGTAAATAAAGTTTATCATAAATATTAATTTTAAAAAATATATTAAAGCTGGTACTTAATTACGGCCAAGGCGGTCGGAAAATAATCCCGACACGCGTCGCTCGATAGCTTCCCGATTTGAGATAATGCGTTTTAGGTTCTCCCTGAACTTTTGGACATGTTCCTGCCGATAGATGTTGTCCTTCTGGCGCTGAGCCGCACTCGCTGCCTGCACCGCCCTGTTCAAGCGCATCTCATTGATGGCGTGCAGATAGCGACGACTGTCCCCCTGATTGGGGGCTCTCTTGAGGGTCAGGGGCAGTGTGGATCGACGGCTGAGCATCTGGAGTAATGGTGGTATAATCAAACGATCCGTTGGCCTCTCACATGGCCTATGCATGTGCTGGAAATTAAATCTATCGGCTGAAAACTGATCCTCAATGATGTCTGCCGGTTCCCAATCTCCTTCCTGCTGCTTAGGTGCAACTTGTTTCATCTCATTGGACAGATGCTTGGGCATCAGCCCATCTCTATCAATTGCATCCGCATCGCAATTGTCCGCATCAACATAGCCATCCTGCTTGAGCAGCAAACGATTCTTTGATCTGACTGCCTGGTTACGATTTTTGAATTTAGCTTTGTGGTTGTTGTTGTTCTTGTTCTTGTTCTTGAATGACTCCGATGATGAATTGGCTGAGTTGGGCGTGAGGGCCACGGACAGTATCTTCAGATCTTTGCACAGGGCTTTTGTGTTCTCGTTTACGGTGCGCAATATGCAGGAGATACGCTCTGTAAAGTCCTTGCCATTATCATCAATGTCATCATCATCATCATCATCAGCATCATCAACGTCTTGATCATTAACATTGTCGTCGCTGTCGTTGTCGTTGTCGTTGTCGTCATCGTTGCGGCCATTATCCGATGTATTTTCAGCATCATAATAGTCATCATGCTTTGGTGTTGTTTGCATCATCTTTTGTTTTCCCTTGTCAATATTGTTGGCACATTGGGACAAGTGTTCGCCAAGGGCGACTCTGCTCTGCTCTGAATGTTGCCGTTGATTTTCGGGCTGAAACTTCAGTTTCATCTCGAGCTGGCCCTGTTGTCCAAATGCGCTTAGTCCTCTCCTATCGGGCACAATACAGGAGGCATCCATCTCACGGTTTGGCTCGAGCGGCAGCAGGACATCCCTCTCGTCCCGTTCCATATCCCATTCCGAACCTGATGATCCCAGACATTGGCAAATGCAAATGCTAAGCAACGCTATTATCAATTGTGTTTCCATGGCAATTGCTTATTTAGTTCACAGCGACCTCAGTTCGGCTTAGTTGACAATTGCAATTGTGAGGCAGAGCACACACAGAACACTCACAACAGTTTTAGTTGAAGTCTGTTGTATGTGCTACTAAGCTCAAATCAAAAAACACACGACTTACATTCCCATAAATCGTATAATGCTATTTATCGCCTTAATAGCTCAGCCTGCTAACAAAACACAGTGCATTGATTACACTTAAGCTATGCCCAAGTCCAACATAATTTGCGTTAAGTCTTTCATCCGAGTTGCACCGCAGTCTAAGACATTAGGGGTATTCTTTAATTATATTTAATCCCACATTTATATCGTTGCCCTCGGTTTTTATCATCATTGGTACCCATCCGGATTCTAATTGCTTACAATAAATAACACTCAATCAAATTGTCGGACTTAAAATGAATGACAGAATGCAAATGCAAAAACCTAACAGCAACAACGATGGACAACCTTTTAATGCTGGGTGGTGTTGTTGCTATTATTGTTGTTGATGTGGTTGTGGTTGTTGTTGTTGTTGTGTTCGTTGTGTTCGTTGTGAGTGCACCTATTTTTAGACAGCGTGTTGCACACAACAAATGCATTTGCCATAAGTCCAATGGCAAAGTCAACGTCGTTTGGCTGTCAACACATCCGGCTACGCCCACAGCGTCCGCATCCGTATCCGTCTCTCACACTCTGGATGGGTGTGAGTTTGTTTGTTTGTTGGTTGTGTGTTCTCTGGCGTTACGACTACTATCACTGAAACTTGGGCATCTTGGTCTTAGTTTGCCATTTTTCTCCATTTTTTTTCTTCGTTTCTTTGCTGCTGATGAATTCACAAGACGCAGCATAAGAGCTGCCATCAATCTCCAGTCCCACACACACACCCACACACACAAACACACCCACACATACACAGTCAGATACATAATTTACAGTCCCACAATTGTGTCCCGCATTGGCTGATGCTCGAATTTATTCCTTGTTGCACCTTTGGGGAATTTGTGCAGGTTGTGAAAAGTAGCAAAAAATACCATAATAACTGAAATTTGCAGCATTTTTCTGCTTGAGACTCTGCCTGCTGTACGAACACAAATGTTTGAGCAACAAAGCCACTCCGTAAAAATACAGAAATACAGAAATACAGAAATATATAGCTGTGAAGGCCAATGCTCGCATAAGTCTATTACCAATTTTGCAACACTTAATCAAGTAGAAAAAGTCACTAAAATCACATAATAAATATGGATCTATATGGTTCTATCTATATGAGCTTTATGGTCTTACATTCAATAAGATCTCGAGAGGTATTTCTAGCTTCCGCTTAAATTAAAATGGTAATAGATTTAACTAAAAATCACCGTAACTAAAATTAGGATATTAAACCAAAATTAATTAATGTTCCGGTTCCGGTTCTGGCACGAAAAATGAATAGGTTGGCATACAAATTATAAATTGGTTAAAAGCTTTTTAAGTATTACGTTTAAATAAAAGGCAAAAGTGAAAAAGTTAATAAAAAAATAGTTATTTGTATATGTACACAGGAAAAATATGTTTTAGATCCAATACGGTATCTTCGAGACGTATAATATTTGTTTCCAACTACTGGTTTCAAGAAAATGTTGAATGTTTCCGTGCCGGTTCTCAATTTCAATCGAATTCAATCTAAAATTAAGACCATAAATCAATGGCTTTCAAGTAAATTTTAAATACTCCAAAAGCAATGTATATTTTACTAGTGCATCGCCATCTTTGGAGCACAGCTATCCATCTGAACCTGAACAGCTTTAAGCTGTTAAAGCTTGGAGGTAAGTCTTGAGCTTTAAGGAAGCTCAGATTCAAGCTTCCTGTGGCTGTTCGAAGTGACATACCAAAAGCGCTCTGAAGCTTTCAAGCTTGCAATGCAATCCACAAAAAGCTCTCAACGGCTTTTGTCGCAATCAAATAAAATACAACTGACAGGAATCTGAACAACAACAACAGCAATCGTGTGTGTGTGTGAGTGTGTGTCTGTGTGTGTGTCATTGCCAGCGAAAGCATCCTTAGCAGCACATAAATCATTATTTTTGTGCAGTTGCACTGCGTTGAGCATCCGCCGTGCTGCACCGCAGCACACAATCCAAAAAGGACTAAAGGACAAATTTGGTCCCCTGCTGTGTTCTGAAAAAGAAATTAGAAGTGTGCAAAAGCAAGTTGATTGTGTGGCTTGTTGCTGACATAAATGTTCAGCACTTAGTTGCAAGCTTGGCAAACCTGGCTGTTGAAAATGTTTTCAATTTCACTTGACGCAGTTGACAAGCCGACGGCAAGAAACTGCTTACAAAGACCAGCTGAGAATATTGAATGCCACCTGGTCAAATTCATTGCCTAGCTCATTTAGCTCAGCAGAAAAGGTTTTCCGTCTTGCCTTGGTTTTATGCTTGGGGAAAGGGGGGTAGTGGTGGAGGGGATCGACTCTCCTATGGCAATTGGCAATTGGCAATGCGAACGCGGCGTATGCGCAATGCGAGCATTTTGATCAGCAGCTCGGTGGGCAATCAAATTTTTCAAGCAGCAAATCGCTAGTTAAGATCCCACATCTGACATCTGACAGGTGGCACGTGGAACGTAGTACATAGCATGCGGTTATATACGTGGCACGCACACACACACACACGTACACACGCACACTCGCACACACACATACGCATTTGCGGCCAAAAGTTCAGTTTTTAGTTTTTTTTTTTTGTAGCGCGTTTTCTGTTTTGCTCGCCGCATTCTGTGGCGCGTATGCCACGTGATGGCAACTAAAGCTTGCATGCCACACACCCACATACCTACACATTCACACACACACACACACACACACACACTAAAAAGCTCCCCTGCAGATGTTTGGCAAAGCTACCACAAGAGCCTGCTGCTGCTGCTGCTGCTGCCGCATGCTGTATGATAACTGGCATGCCACTGGACGTGGCTGAAGGAGCGGCTAGTGGCATGCCACGCCATGCCTTGCCATGCCCTGCGACATGTGCGTTCGTCTGGCGGTCTCTCAGTTCTGCTCACAACGCCAACTGCTGCAGTCGCAGTGCCGCACAGACGCACTTACAAATTCCGGGCGACTGTTACTCCGGACTCCAGATACGGACAATTACGCGAATCGTGTGGTATAATTTCGTCCTCGTCCTCGTTCTCGTCCTCGTTTTTGTTTTTTATTCTTGTCGGCGTTGGCGATCGGCTGACAATTTGAATTTTTGCGCGCCCATCATTTTGCTGTAAATTAAATTTGGCAATTGATTTCTAATCTCACGCGATTTTTTTGTAGTTTTTTTGTATTATAAGTGGCACATTAAAAAAATAAATAAAATAAAAAACAATGTTAATTTATTTATGGTGGAAAAAATGTAAATTACCTAAAATTGAATCACAAAGTTGGCAAAATACAATTAAAATTAAATGAAAAGTACAAATTGGCACATGCAAAACGAGCAAAGAATCCGAATAAAATGTGTGCGAGCGCAAACAAATATATTTTTTGAATATATATCAAATTTGCAATAGGTTAACTATTATGTTAAAAGAAAAAAAGAATTAAAATTTATATTGAAACTAAATATGTAAAATATATATTACATATATATTTCAAAAAAAAACGAACTAGCTTAAATCAAATGTAATTAATGCACTCGAATATATGCATATAAAATATCTGAAACAATTACAAAAACAAAGAATCCAAATAAAATGTGTGTCAATGAGAATATCAAATACACTTTTATGATATTTATTACATTTTAATAAGTACAATATTTAACTATTGTGATAGAAAACGAAACAAAAAAAATTAATTCGTTAAAATTTCAATGAAAAATATATTTAAAGTAAATATATTTATATATATATATATATATATATATATAAAACGAAGAAGACTTTTGCTGCTAATTGGTCTATTTGTGCAGATAAACAAATCATATCAAGTATACGACCAGCTGCCGCCAAGAGCAACAAATATTGGCGAGTGGATAAAATGGGCTTTGCACTGCAGATAAACCTGTTCAATCAATCTGTGATGAGACTGTGTCTCCTAGTAGCGTTGTTGCTGTTGTTGTACAATCAAAGTCAAATCCCCATCTGATCCAAGAAGAATGCCTCAATCAAAATTGGTTTCCCTTGGCCTGCCTGTTGCCACAGATTGTTTAAATAAATGTTGCAAATTGCTCTTGTTGCTGCCTGTTCTGCAATTTTTTTGTTGTTGTTTTTTTCGCTGGCATTTTATCTGAGTGTCTTCTTTTTGGTTTCGTTTCGTTCCGTTTCGTTTCCTGTGGTAAAGCCAACCAAATCTTTACTTTTGGCTTATGGCCTGCCTGGTCTGCCTGATGCTGATTGCCAATGCCAACAAATCCGCCCCCGGCCGCATCCAGATTCCCGAATCGCGCAGCTGCTGCATGGTATACATGTATATATATGCTACATTTTTTTTATTTGCTGCCAGGCACTAAAAATGAATCGAAACGAAGCGAACCCCATCCACATTCACAACCACTGCCACTCTCTGTGCCCCTCCATCAGCCCCCAATCCATATCAAGTACTGAGTTCGCCGTTTGCATGCTGATTTCTTACCTTATTTATTTGGGATTGTCTTGCCAGAAATCCAGTTTGAAATCTGCTGCAAAGTTATCTTCTTTGTTTTTGTTTTTTTTTGACTGTTTTTTGCGAGCTGCGGCATTTTAATGCCCAGCAAATGCTCTGCAAGCGGGTATATGCTGTCCCCCCAACAGTTACGCCACTTACAGTTGCGGTCAAAATAATTGAAGTACTACTCCTCAAAGCATTTCATAGAAATATGCCTCATTTATTGGTTATAAAGTCAATATCTCTTCAAGGTATTCAAAGTCCACAAAACAAAACATGTTTGGTCTCTCATCTGGGAATGTTTTCAAACACAATTATTTTTGTTTAACAATAAATTGTATAGCTACGCTTTTAATGTTTATTTTAAGCATTTCTTTGCAACATTTTCCCAAAAATATATGAGTGCGCTACTATAATTTTGACGGCAGCTGTATCTATAGCACTCAGAGATATTTAGTGGTTTGTCTTGCTATCTTTTAGTCGTTGTTGGGTAGTTTGAAGTCGAGTGCGCAACTTGGCCTTATTCGATATGCCTCATTGTCCTTGTTTTCATCTTTGTCCTGGCATATTATCACAGTGACTAGCAGACAGCGTTGATGTTGCGCTTATCTCTCAGTCTCGGTTGTTTTTCTTCTTTTTATTGTTGTTGCTATTCTTGTGTGTGTGTGTGTGTGTGTGTGTGTACGTGCTCCAAGCTTTTGGCCAATGCCAGTGACTGCAATATGTTAATAATGTCTGGTAATTAGCCATAGACAAATGCCTGTAGCCTGTGCCTCTAATTGGCAACGAGGCAAATTAATTAAATCACGTAGCAAACGCATTAAAACAAAACATTCACAGTTCTTATTGATTATGGCCTCAACAAGCATTCCTTTAGCCTTATCGCTTTTATCTTGGCTCAATACCCTGACCACTCGGTGGACAAGAGCCCATTAAATCACTGTGCAAACTTTTAGTCAAATTGGCAGCTAAGAACAGCAACTTCAACACCGACACCGACAACCACAGCCACAACAACAACAGTTTTGGATTTCTTTTATGGCCACGCTGGCTGACCCTCCCTCATAGGGAGGGTGCCAGCAAGCTGGGCCCATTTCCAAACCAAGCCGTTGTCACTCACATCTGCTGGCGATTTGTGCCCTGTGTTTTTATTCCTATTCTCGATGCTGTTGCTGTGCTTATCAAAGGCGTGAATCAGCCCCAAACAAATTGCCTTCATCATATTTCACTTTGACTGGCTGCTCTGCCCATGTCCTCAATGCATTAATTTCATTCCTTCACTCTCACTCTCTCTCGCTCTCTCTCGCTCTCTCTCGCTCTCTCTCTCTCGCTCTCTCTGTGTATGTGTCTATCATTTTCATTCCCTTGCTTAGTGTTATTAAAAACTCAATTTCGATTCAACTTATAATGCTACGTGCAAATGCGTTCATCCATTTATTGTCCGTAGCACATTTTTATGCAGGAAACTGTCAAGAACACGCACACACACCATCACACACACACACACACAAACACACGCTCAGTTAGGAGTACAGTTTATTAATATTTGATGTCAACCCGTATGACATTAGACCAGCAGTCTTAAATTGTGCGCATTCAAATTCAAATGCAAAGTAAATCCAGACATTTTTTCTCCTTCAAATACTCACTGACACTGACACTGAAATGATGACAGGCGGACAACAGTAAATAACAAACGAGTTTTAAATCATTTTCGAAAGGAAAAACAACTGTGTTGTACAGGATAATTTTGAAATGTGTCTAGTGAACAATTTCAAGTTACTCCAAAAACGCCAACGCATACAAAAGATATATTTAGATGTTGCTCACAGACACTTTGCACTTTGTAGTAGTTGTTGTTGTTGTTGTTGTTGTTGTCTGCCTGTCTGCCAAAAGTTTCTGTTTACTTACGTTTAAAGCGTTGATTTCGAATTTTGTAGACCATATCAATTATGCCAAATAAAAACTCTGTCTGTGATAAGTCCCATCATCATGCCCCCAATACTATATATACATAGTGCAAAGAGTGGCAGCCAGATTCAAGATTTCTTCACATTAAATGGGACAACTGAATTGAAATGATATTGTGCATTGTGGTTCTGTTGTTTCTGTTGTTGCTGGTGTTTTGTTGGTGGCGTTGTCCTTGTCGTTGTCGTTGTCGTTGTCTTATTTAAGTTTCAACTTTAGTTTCTGTCGCTGTCACTTTAACGTTATCCCCTCCTCAACACGCTTCTCGCTTCTCGCCTGTCGCCTGTCGCCTGTCATTCGAGCTGGTTGCCATCGTTAGTCCCATTTCCATTCCCATTGTTTGGCCAGATCATGCTCAAGTGTTGGTGTCAACGCCCTTCTCTCTGTCTGTCTCTCTCTCTCTCTCTCTCTTTCACTCTCTTTCACTCTCTCTCTCTCTGTCTATCACTTTTTCGCTTGTGCTTAGTTAGAGAATCGTCTTATTAGTATGTACATAAAAAAATCGCCGGCAAGCGAATTGCAACTTGAAATTGCAAATTGAATTTGAGCGCGTGCCAAAGTGCAAAACAGCAACAATATGAAAGTAAATACCACTCACGCCCACTACCATATATATATATATATATATACATATATATATATATATACATGTTTGTGTATATGCGTACATATAAATATAGGAATTTTGTTTTGTACATTATGGCGTTAAGTGACTAAATAATAAATGAAGATTTAAGCTTGATATTACACAGAAACAAGAATAACAAAATAAAAGCAAGCAAATCGAGAAAAAAAGAAAAACAAGAGCAAAAACAGTGCGAAACATTGAACAACACATAAATTTAAATAGAAGGAGCAGACTGCGAATTGGCACCAGCAGCAGCAGCAGCAGCAGCAACAGCCACACGAAGACCGCTTGGATTTATTGGCCGGTCCGCGTGTTGGCCATAATTTGTGACTCAGACTGTTGCCACAACAGCAATAATTAACAATTGCCGCGAGTGTGTGGATCTGTTAATAAAAGCAGGCGCCCAACTACAGACGGAGCAGCAGATCTTGGAGGAGAAGAGGCAACAGATATAACAGTTATATAGAAACAACGACACAAATACAAAGATGAATGCCGCACAGAGCGGCGGCCACACGGGTGGCGGCTCCATGGGCAAGAAGGGCTCCCAAATGGAGGTAATTATACTCAATTGAAAGTGCATGCCCCCAAAATAATTCCATATTCAATGAATGTGTCTCGCTGAATTCCATTGATAAACCCAGTCCAAGTCCAGTTTCAACGACTTTGTCTCATACTATTTTTTAGAGTTGAGTTGAGTTGAAAGGCAGCAGGACTGAGTGTGGTTTGGGCATTGAGACAGCCGCCAGTGAGTGTCGCCATTTGTAATTGAATTGGTTGGCAGACGAACGTGCAGAGGCTACCAAATGATGGACACGAATTAAAATGAACCAATTCGATTAGCTGCAAAGTAAGGAAAATAAACGAAAACTTGAAAAAAAGCACGTAAGATTGCTCTAGTCGAGAAAGCGAGCGAGCTCGACTATGAGATACCCTGTGGCTGCTATTATTTATGAGGGGTGTTTCTCAGCCGATCTTGTTGAAGTTTTTACATTTCGTCACTAATATATTAAGGTATCTGAAATATATTAATTGAAGTGTAATTCTTCATTTTGAATGGCGAAAGTAATCGATCCAATCAAACAATTTATATTCCAAGTTTGAACGTGATTTGCTCTAAAAGACAGACAAAGATATATGATAAAAAACATATATTTTTTGCACAACTTCAAATTGCGCATTTTACAGAAATTGAATGGGTGCAGAGTATAATTAAATATTATGCCAAGGATGAGGATTATATTATTATGTATTATGTTAATATGATAAAACTGTGGTTTTTTCAAGCCCACTTCAAATTAGTTTAAATCAAAAGTAAAGGTATCTTCAGAGGAGCAGTCCTTTGAAATCGCAACTCAACAAATTAAAAGAAATATCAGAAAAGGCTAACCTTTTCCGCAATACTTTGTAGACAAAAGAAGGACAGATTGAATTATTTTTTGTGCTGCAGATCATTAAGTATAAGCGAGAAGGGGAAATTGGAACAAAAAATGGAAGGTAATAAAAAAAGGAAACGAAACGAGCGCATTAGGCCAAGTTGACAAAGAAAATGTGAGCTAAACTCAAATAAAAAGTGTATTGCCTACTTCAAGGCTAATTGTGCTTTAAAGTACTTTTCAAACAACAATTCTACAAGGGACCAACAAGAATTCAGTGCCCTGGGCCTGGTCCTGGGCGTGGCCCTAATGAGAGTTTGCGTCCCAACAACAAGTATATGTATTAATTAAATTTTTTGAGAAGCGGCAGCAGCAGCAACAACAACAAAACAAATAAAAACCAAACTAAACGTAAAGCAACAACAAAAAATTCGACTGTAAAAATTGTGAAATCGCGCCTTAAATAGCCAAGAGTGACAATCAGCGTATACAAACATCAAACAGTTAACAGTCTACGCTGTACTATGGACAAAAATTACACTTTCTTTCCCATAATTGAGGTGTTTTCAAACAGAGCCAATTGCCAAAATTAATTGATGGGATCGATCTATGTTTTTGAGCATTGTATAAGCAAACAACTGTTTTCACACCATTATTTGGTGACCACTTAAAGGTTAAATAAGCTAAGGTAATTAGATGCAAATATAAATGCAAAAAATTATCATTGTTTAAGTCAGTTTTTTGTTTTGTAGCTGTTACCAAAATTTTGAGCAAGCCAAGTTTTTGACTTAAACTCATATTTTGGCACAAAAATTCAAATTTTTCCCAGAAAACTCAAAATGGCAACAAATTCAAACTCCACACACACAAGCAATGGAGGGTCTACCCCAGAAAGGGGCAGGCTTAACAAGGAAGAGAGCAAGAGAGAGAGCGAGAGAGTAAGGGAGGCGGCACAACAATATAATGAGCAAGGTCGCGGCAGGCTCACGTGCCATTGAAATTGCCGGCCATACATTTTTTAAATGGTTATAAAAGAAGAAGAAAAAACACAAGCGGGCCCTTAATGAGTTGGCTCTGGCCAAGGGGTATGCGGCATGCGGCATGTGGCAAGCGACAAGCGACAAAAGCAAAAGTTAGCGAGCATGTCAACAAAATGTCTCCAATTAAATTACTGGCTATTTGTGCGCTTTGTCTGCAATTGATTTCATGTTCGTGCAATGCAGCTCAGTTTGGTTACAAACATAAAAGACTTGCAGAAGGGGGGAATTGGGGGCAAGCTGAGGGGGGAGGGGTGGAGGGTTGGAAGGTTGGAAGGTTACCCCATGACGCCAGCAACAACGTCAGCAGCGGTGTTGACGTCGACATTGTCATCCATTAATGTCACTCAATCTGTGCGCATAAATTTGCATAAAGCCAAATCCAATTTCCAGGTATGCGCACGCACACACCTACACACCCACACCCACCCACACACACACACACACATATACACAAGTTATTTTGCGACAACGTCGAAATTCCATTTATGATCCAAAGTGGCATGGACTTAATCGCCTCGCCACGCCCCGTAAGTGGTGGAGTCAGTGTCCACGTATGGGGCACATTGACGCACTTCAACAACAAATTTTTGCGTGCCAAAATTAAATTTGTTATGCGCCCAAAAAGTCAAATCCAGTTGAGCCATCGCGCCACATTTGGCCAGCAGAAGAAGCGGTCAAGAATGACCAGCACGAAAAAGTGGGGCGTGTTTTTTCCTTCAGCTTACGTTGCTGTTTCTACGTTCCACTATTCCACGGCAAGTCGAGCGTTTGCCTGCTGCTTTTAAATATATATGTAAATATTTCTCCCAAAATACGCAACTTATCTTTGCTTTAACTTTGAATCGATAAAATCATTAAGATTCTTAAGATTTTAATATTTGCATTTTTTTGTTTGTTTCGTCAACTAATTGGTGCTGCGGCCCTGGGCATAGTTTCGGCATACAAATGTGGCCGCAACGGCCTGCCACATGGCCAAGTGGCAAGTATTTGGCTCGTAAGCACACCTTCTTTCACGTGGGGCACACACGCAGCGCTAATCGGTCATTAGCATGACACCGATTTTTCACGTCGCCCATCCGCCATGTGGTGCGTGGCCCAAGGTGTGACAGTCCTCACCTAAATGCACACAAGCATAAACACACACACATCCACACACAGACAGCTGCGGTCAAAATAATAGTGGCGCCCACACATATGTTTCGCAAATTGTTAAAAAGAAAATACTTAAAAATAGTTCAGAAATTGTGAAAATTTGATTTAAGCTTAAGCAAATCGATACTGAAGAAAGAATAAAAGTAAAAATTAAAAGTTGGTATATGAAATTTATTGAAAAAAAAAGAAAGTCCTTAAATAAGGATTGTTATATATTTTACTACGTTTAGTGTTTCGAAAATAAAAGTATTTTGAGACAATCTGGGTCATCTAAGAGATGACAAAACCAAAAAATTGCTTGCTTAGCCGAATTGATTTCTTTTTTCATATTCAAGATTTTGATGAAATGCTTTGCGGACCAGCACTACTATTATTTTGACCGCAACTGTATGTCTGCCACTCTTTATAGCCTGGGTATACAAGTTTGGTATTTTAATCTTAATTGGATTCGCAAATCTGCAGCTACGATATTCAATTAATAGATAAATTCCCTTTTTGCATACTACCTAAAAGCAGGTTGAGCTAAAGAAGTCATGTCAAATGAAGTCCGCCTAACTTTTCAAGGATCATTCTGCAGGTAGCACAACCAAATGGCACCCAAGTTATTGCTCAAGACCAAAAATAGGGCAATGTTGAAGGGCAAAACCAGACAATCACCAATGACCAATGAAACATCAATGCTACGAGATGACTAAAGGGGAATTTGCTTGGGAAATGGGTAGCATAAAATGTGCATTGGCCAACGGTCGACATTCGCCGCAGTGAATCCAATGCCTGGATGTGAGGATGTGGTGAGCCACAATTTGGCAGCCATCATTCATTCGCAATCGCAATCAAAGAATCCACTGGCTGGCAGCTCATTTCCGCTTTCGGAGTGTTTCCAACAAGGGTCGTTAATGTTGGCCGATGGACGATGGACGATGGCCTGAGCCGTATCCTGAGATTTCATTTGCAATTCTTGGCAGCTACAGCTAGCCGCATCTTTAATTACCACTTAAGTCGGCATTGCAGACTTTCTTTTAAGTGTTTGAGAAACAGATTAATTCAGTTCAGATGGACAGCACAATACTGTAATTATGTATGGACTATATTATAAAGACCATACCTTTCTATATCATAATTATCATATACTAATCAAGCTGTACTCTAAATATGCTTTCAATATCTAACTTAATCGGGTATAGACTAAAAGATGGTAGTTATTCTACAAGATGCCATGCACATGGAATTCGAATTAATATTATATATCAAGTGTTGTTGTCGAATCGAATTCAAGTTTGACAGCATTTATATAACCTAAGTCAGCTCTGCACCGTACAACGTAATCATTTGCAGTGGATGTTGCGCATTGCCACGGTTCGATAAATGTTTGAGATTTGAGATTCATGTAAAATGTGGTTTAGATACACAGAGCAAATAGCTACCATTTATCACATACACGTGCCCTGACAGACTCACCTATGCGAAATGTGTAGAAGCAATAAATGTGTGTTTCCGACACGTACCATTCAAGATGGCATCTTGGCAGCTTTCACTCAATTCAACTTAACGAAATTCGACTATTACTTGTCTCTGTATTGGCATGGATCTTCAGGCTTTCGAATTTTGTATATATTTGTCTGTGTTATCCTTTCGTTTTTTTTTTGCATTCCGTTTCGCAAATCAGAGCATCTATGCATTTTGAATACAACAAGCATCTACTTGGCTCTCTGGTCTTTGTCACCAGCCGCCTCGCCGAGTCATGCCACAAGCGAGCCATCAATTTTGTTAAATCACCAAAAATTTACAACGAGCAAAAAAAGTACATAAATAAGAATAAGAGAAAGGAAACCGGCCGACAAAAAGAAATGCCAAACGTTTATGTGGCAGTGGCAGTGGCAGTGGCAGGGGCAGGGGCAGGGCTCGGAAAAGAGCTGGGGCAGGGGCAGGGGCCAACGGGTCGGTCTGTGGCATAAGATGAGCTCGTCAAGATATGTCCAAGCTCCCCATCCTTCAATCTGGCAAATGCCTGGCCGACGACCTCACGTCAAACACATGTTAAATATTCCTTTACGAGCACCGATTTTTTTCTCTTTCTTTTATTTTTTTTTACTGCCCCTGCATCTTTTTGTCTGTTTCTTTTTTTTTATGGGGGGCTTCTTCTGGGGCAGGTCACAAAACGGTCTTTTGGGCATATATGTACTTACAATGTGCCACTAAATATGTTATTTGCTTGCCCCAGCCATAGAGGAAGCACACAGGAAAAAAACTGACAACTAATTGAATTAAATTTGAAATTTTGTCGGCTCAGAGGTGAATGACAAAAATATGGTTGTACATATTTAGGTTGTTGAAGATGAGTATAGGTTTATTTGCAAATAGTAATGTCCTGAAAGGGGCAATGGCTGAGACGGACTCGTATATATGTATATCAGGATCTCAACGAATTCCATCGGATTACATTTCTATGTATGTATTTCCTGGTCCCTCTCCCTCTCTCTCTCTCTCTCTCTCTCTCTTTTATTCTGTCACTTTTTTGCTATGCAAGCATTAACATTATTAAAGTTTTCTTTATAAAATAAAATGCATTTTGTTTGCTTGTCAACCTTTTCTGCTCTCTTTGTAAACCTCATTCTAAAAAAAAATTTGAAGCACATATTTTATTTTGGTTTCACTGTGCTGTTACGCTTGGTTTACCGTGGCTCTGAAAACAAATCCTATTCAATTCCAATTCAAAGCAAATTTCAATTATTGTTACCTTAAATGGTAACCAAGCAGCATTTCCAATTTGCTGCACTCTCTCTCTCTCTCTCTCTCTCTCTCTCTCCCTCTCCCTTTGTCTCTTAACATAACATTAACATTCAATTCAAGTGACAGACCTTTGATTGTGCACAATTTATCAAGCTAAAAGAAAAACGACACAGACCAACCAACAACAATAATGTTTACAATAATAGCAATAAGACAAACAACAAAATAATATGTAGAAACAGTTTATTGCCCATTGTGAGTATTATTCAAATGTGACCAGTGGAAACGAAGCATAAAAATGGTCAGTCTCATTTCATGTGTCTAACCGCCTATTGTTTTACTCATCTTCTGGCATTCTTATACCCTGAATCGAACAGAATATACTATATATGCTTTACAGTTTTATCGATAACTTTTTCTGTTTCGCAAATATTGATATAAATCGATTTGTGATATCAATAAAAATCACAATTTTCTAATCGAGAACGAGTACATCTTGACTAAATATTGGCCAAATGAATATAAAATTAAATTAAGTATATCATTCAGGGCATCTTCTAGTCGAGCTTTTTCGACTGCAGTATTGTTACTTGCTGTTTTTTCCGGTCAGGAACTAAGAAGCTGCCAGTTGAATACTGAACTAGGCTGCCAAGTCGATGTCATTTGGTCGGTGGCGTCTTCATTTGTCATATGCTGTGGGGCCGTCGCACTTTCGCCTTATCGGCGAGGGGAAACAAAAGGCAACCGAAACGCAAAATTAATGTAAAATGGAAATTGTTGGCTGTTATTGTTGAATTTATTGTGAAATACACAGAGGAGATGCAATCGTGACACCGACGGAGATACAGACACTGTCTTACAGACAAGACGGTCACATTGTGGCAATTGTGGCTACTGGGGTGCCACTCGGATGTTATGGGGCAGGTGGGGCAGGCTGCTGGGTGGTTGCGGCTGCAAATGTGGTTGTCGCTGGACTCGCCGACGATTTATGCTTAAAACAAAAGATGTAAAAATGCCAACGCTGACGTCGACTGCGATTGCTGTACGTGACAAAAGTTGATTTTTCAACACTGCCCTTATCTGTCTCTGTCCGCCGTCCGCCGTCCGCCGTCCGCCATCCCCAGTCGTCTGTCCTCCACTGTCAATGCCACCCCCACTTGGAGTATGCAAAGCGCATTTTTGTAATTTATTTCACTTTAATTTGAATTTGTTTACAAAGCACATCGCGCAAATCTCAAAACACGAAATCAAAAACAAAGCAAAATTAATGGGTCTACAATTGACCTTGGCACCCACATCATGTGTGTGTGTGTGTGTGTGTGTGTGTGTGTGTGTGTGTGTGTGTGTGTGTGTGTATGATATGTGGCAAGGAATAACACATTACAAATTTGCATGAGCAAAAAGCAAAAACACTTTCAGACATTCAAATTCTGCGTAGCAAACAAGCAGCGATGATTATAATTTCAAGTCATGTTTACTAACACAGCCAGAGGGAAATCATTTATATAGATTCGAAAAGGACATCAGTAATTATTGTCAAAATGCCATACATAAATCTGTGCTGTTTGCCAAGCTTTTAACAATTAACAAAACAGTTTGCTAGCCGCAAATGTATGAAAACTGAAATAAAGCTGGATTGCATTGTGAAAAGCAAATGTGGCATGTGGCAAGGGGTCAGTTTTCAAGCAAATGTGGTTTCTGACTTTGCCGCAGATAGACAAATATTTGTCCATTTTATAATGTTCTCAACAACAGGGGAAGAGTTCACATCGGGTGTCAGATGGCCAGCAACAATAACATTTCGATAAGTGGTCGACGACAGAAGCTGGTGTTTTGCATGGCAGACTGAAAGGACACTTGAAAACCACATTTATATCAGTGGCATTTAGATAAGCTGCCAGAAATCAATTGAAACTTCGATGGAAATTTTCAGTTGAGACTAGCTTAAAGCCTTCGAACTTAGTCCATTAAAAAATGTGCAAAAGCTGTGCTCTGATTGTTACGATGTTTATGGAAGAATTCACCCAAGGGAACAGCCAAAGAATGCCGCTGATAATAATAAAAACAATTTATAAGTTGTGGAAAAGCAGCACTTTTAGCCCATGGCTCCCTGGAGTGCGGGCGCGGCAGCTGCAGTTGCAACGGATGCTGCAGCTGATTGGCTTGCCACCCCCTAAAAGTTGTTGCGTTCTTCGTGTTGGCATCTAAGAATTATGGCTCAAACTAACTTTTAACGCAAGTGCAACTCAATCAGCGGGTATTGTTTTACCACCCCCGCCCCCCACCATCCTTCCCCGCCCCACCCGAAAAAGCGCAGATAACTTGGCTGGCATTTAATTGCGAGCGGCGACCAACTTGGCCAAAAGCACAGTAACTTACACTAACTCAGTTAGCTGTCCGGCTCAGCAGCAACAAGGACAAAAATACTTGGCAAGATAGAAAGCGTAATACACACACACACACACACATATATATATACACCATCGGGGGAGTCGCACCCAAATGGGCTATAAAAGTGGCCAAGTCGCGTAAATTTCGAAGCGAAAATGCGAGAAGCGAAAAGCGAAAAACGAAAAACGCGCAAAAGCCAAAGTTATTGCGGAGGGGAAGTTGCAAAGATGTCGTGGATTGGTGGGGCAATAACAAAGCGCAAAAAAAAGTGTATTTTAACGAGTCAAACTTTCGGTGTTGGACGGCAAGACAGTGTGGCCATAAAAGTGCCTAAATGCCACTTTGGCCGCCGCAGTCGCTGGCCTTTTTATTAACGACGCTAATTTCGTGTTGCTGCCAGCAAAGCGATCTCTGCAACATTTATTCGACTGTATGTCCAGCATTGTCAATCGCGCCACAAAACACACCACACACCACACACACACACCACACACACACACATTGAGATGCTGCACGCTTTGGCCGTCAATTCTGCTTAGCTAATCTCTGGCAGCGCACATATAACCAGGAGCAACACACAACCAAATACCCCCCCACCCTCCGCTTGCTCCTAGGACCAGTCAGCAGTTACACTCAAAAAAATTTCCAATTTAAACGTAAGAAAATCGTCTCATTTTTATGTCTTTAAGTTCTCCACTTACTTGAAATTGTTTTTATGTATTAACAAAGACATTTCAGAAAAGTCAAAAGAGAATGCATCATTTAAACTTTATTTGTTTATAATCTGAATAATCTTTTAAGGAATTCGCCAATAATATTTCTGAGTTAAGAGTAAACTAATTTGATCTTTTTTAACTCTTTAGCTTCCATTTAAACTTTTTCCAGAATGAAATTGATTATTTTGAATTTACTTAAGTATTTTGTACATTTTCTACATTGTTGCAGTGGAGGGTATATTTGTTTTTCCAGTGTAGCCAGAGCGACATGGCTTGGTGGCTTATATAAAGCCAGCGCCAAAATAAAATGTTACAAATCCGCTTGGGGTTGCGATGATACTCACAGCCGCCTCCACCCTCCCCCAGCCCTATGATCTGCTCCTCCTTATGGAACCGCCCTCGCAAGCCAACTAGATCTAGCTGGTAGAGAAAAACAAAGAAAAAAGAAGAAAACTGCGGCAAAGTTTTCGTTGTATACGTTTATCTTTTATCAAAAAAGAAAATAAATGAAACAGTATTTAGAAGGCAGCGATGGCTGATGTGTACACGAGAGGGACTAGATAAGTGGGGAGTGAGGAGCGAGTGGGGGCGGCTCGCGGAGTGTCCCTGATATTGCGTATGAAACTAGGCACCACCAAGCTTAAATCATATTTAATGCAATTTTTTTCTGTGTAAGGGAGACCACTAGCTGGATTTTGGCTGGATGCACTGCACTCATTTGTGCGTGTGTGCGTGTGTGCGTGTGTGTGTGTGTGTGTGTGTGTGTGTGTGCTTGGCTTAGTAATTAAAATGCAAAAGCGAGCTGCGTGCGACGTGCAACGTGCAACGTGTCATATGCGCAACGTCCGCCATGAAAGGAGCTGAAACTAATTTGCATTCGCTGTCATTGCAACTGTTCTGATCGCATCTGTGTGTGCGTGTGTGTTTGTGTGTGTGTGTGTGTGTGTGTGTGTGTGTGTGTGTGTGTGTGTGTTATGCATTTGGCTGCGTATCTCTTTATGTACGCAGTGCTGATAATTTGTAAACTGGCAGCAAATCCATTAGCCTAAAGTCCAATTAAGCACATCAAGCGTTTAGATGAAACCAGACTATTTTTAAAAAGCGCAACTGACAGAGCCTTCGAGTAAATCCATATATGAACATATATTTGATTGTCAAATAAATCAGGGTGTCCAACCGAATCGTATTTCGGTTCTTGTTTCAGTTCCAGTTTTGAGAAAAATGTCGTTTCCTGTAAGTGACTCTCAGAAAAAGTGTTGAAATGCGAAGCCGATTCTGAATTTGAAGCTGTAATTTCCGGTTTCGTTTTGGCACTCTAATTGGAGACGTATTTGAGAGTTTGCAAGAGTCACGTCGAGTACATGCATCAGTATCAATTTCGCCAGCCACATGAAGTAGTTAAATATTTAAAAATATCGTTGCTATTCATCTTGACTGGATTCGTTTGTCCAGGCAAATATTTATTTAAAGCACATAATTCAATGTGCAGCGTTGTGTGTGTGAGTTTGTGTGTGAGTGTGTGTGTATGTGTACGTGTTTGTATGTGTAAATCCTTACACATTCAGCCAGCACTTGACACTCCACTCACAGCTCAAGGATGCATTGTTGAAGAGGACAGCTTTGTTGAATGGTTAAATCTTGAAGCAGAATTCTGATATCCTAAACAGTACTTCACATAGAGTGAAAGCAACAGTCAACATTCATGTCCTGTAATTGAAGTAACTCCAACCCACTCCTCCTCCTCCCCCCCGCATCAACGTGACACTTCTCATATGATGGTTTGAAGGCTCCGGCAGATGTCTGCTCTCACAACAGCATAACAATGTGATTCAAATGCAATTTGCAGCCGTTTACTTGAGTCATACAAAAAAAGCGAGACTGAAACAATAACAGCTGCTGAGCTCAAGTGTGTGTGTGTGTGTGTGTGTGTGTGTGTGTGTGTGTGTGTGTGTGTGCTGCACATTTACTGCACGACATTCATTTGCGCTCGAAGCTAAACAATAATAAAATTTTATTATGCACTTAGTAGTTGCTCGGAGCATTTTTTTTCTTTTTACGCTAACGCTGAGTGTGATAGAAAAAATTCTGGATGAGAATTTCCATGGGAATGGGGATCGGAGTGGATATGGCAATGGATTAGGGCTTAGAATTGGGCTTGGGTGTTGATATGGCGATGGCATTGTGCATTGTGATAAGCTCATGAAACTGGATCTGTATATGTATGATGTCAGCGATGTGTCTGCGTTATTTATGACACCAAGCTGCTGATGCTGGCGCTCATCAGGCGTAGTTTACAACGCTTGCCCGGTTAAAGCAAATGAGCGCCTCATGTTACGCATACGCCACATAGCACATGCACACATGCACACATGCACACATGCACACACCCTATATAGTAGGATCTATAGGATTAGAATTTGCCCTCACAGTGACATGGCAATTCAAATTACTCGTAAATATCATGTAACAAGCTGCTGGCTAACGAGAACACTGAACACAGAGTCGAGTGCGGACTCTGTGCTACAATGTTACCGGCTGGCAAAGTAATACTAATGGCTCCACTGTCTCTCTGTTTCCATGATTGATGATGAATGATTGATGCATGATTTATGTGCTACCATCAAACAGCCATCGTTGTCGTTCAGATAAGGAACAACAAAAAACCAAAAAAAAAAAACAAAAAAAGGGCATGCAAAAAGTTGCCAATTGCAGGCAAAGGAGTAAAATGTGTTAAAGTGAAGACAAATTTTCACAGCTCTCAAATTGTTGAACCTACAACTTATACATTTGTGTGTGTGTGTGTGGGGGGGGGGGGGGGGTGTCTGCTTGTTGTGTCATGTGATGCTTGGTTAGGCTGACAGCTTCTCGTTTCACACCGTAGTCTTGAGAGCAGCTTGCAACACACGCCCACACATGCATTTGAGATGATTGATATAGATATGCTTGTTAGTTTTCAATTTGTATGTGTTCAATGTGTTCAATGTGTTGCATGTGGCATGTGTGGCAAGCTAAGTACGTTGCGTGTATCGAACTATGTTCAAGCTGAAGTTGACAAGCATTCAAATGTATTTAACATGCATCAGTGTTAAGTGAACAGTTTTAGCTGTGGCTAATCCTTAATCCTTGATTGGCATTTCAATTTCCCAATAAGGAAGACAATTTCCAATTTTTGATTGAATTATGTTTTTTTTTTTAAGCAGTCTTTCGTTTTGCTAAATGGATTTTCAGATTATTCCGCATGGCTTTCTCTTCATTCTACTCCACATTCGTGTTGTTTTTTGTATTTGTATAGCTGCCATTCAATTTGAAACCGTTTTTGTAGCAACGTGTTGCCAACTTTGTTACTGTGTTGAGTCAAGATGTTTTCGCTTTTAAAATATATATGTACTTCAGTCGAATTTAACACACATCCTTAGCTTGCACAAGCTATGTTGTTTAAGCTTGGGAGATTATCAAATTGCCAAGACTTTGAGTGCCCTGTAAGAATAAATGAAAAATTCATATTGTAGTACTTAAGAGCTCCTCAAACACATACACACATATTCCTGAGAAGCTTAACTTATAATAGACTTCACAATCCTTTTTCATGTTCCTGCAATATTTCTCAAATTTTATCCATAACAGGTGCATATACAAATTAACACGTATACGTCACGGTGTGCGCCTCAGGACGACACTCTGTGCGTGTGTGCGTGTGTGTGTGCGTGTGTGTGTGTGTGTGTTGCAACTGAGCATATGCAATTTAATGGCTTTGTTGAGACCTTTCACCTTGTGCACCTTTCAGTTGCACAGTGGTGCAAGCCTCAATTTATTCACTCCTCCATTTCAACTTTTATATACACAATTCAAATATATATTTCAATTTTTTCAGCAGTTTTTCTTTATTGCATTTGAAAATATGACATAACTATATAATTTGATTTCTTTTTTTATTTTCTCTCTTTCTCTCTCAGTCTATAACTCTTCTTCAGTCTCTTTTCTTAAGCTCTTAAATTTCTCAGTCTGATTGGTGTTTTTTTGTGTTTTGTTTTGCTACTTTTAGCCAATTCTTGTAGTAAATTTTGCATGGGATAAATATTATATTCTACATAGTGTTTTTACTTTTCTTCATGCCAATTTGCGCTGATGAGCACTGACTTGAGCTTCTAGCCAAGTTTTGAACTGTATAATAACAATTTACACACACACAAACACACACACACACACACACACACACACACACACGTTTGAATGTGTGTTCACGTAAACTGATGCTGTAATTGAATTAAATGAAGGGCACAAACTCTTGGAACAGTTAATTGGAAACGATGCTTGATGCTTGATGCTTGCAGCAAGTATTTTATTTGTAGCAGACAGCCAAAGAGCCAAAGATGCAAACAGCTTTGCGTCGTGCATATTAAATGTAGCGCATCAATATACAAAATTGACTTTAATGTCAGTTCCAGTCTATCAGCCAGTCAGTCAGTCAGTCAGTCAGTCATTTGGTGAGCCTGTCAAATGCAGTGTGCTAGTCAATATTTGAGCTTAGCTGGAGCCGGGGTCTCTCTGATTGCTCTGGAAGACGTGCCTTTGGCACACACATTTCAAGAACTCTTCTTAGAAAAGCAAATGCAATGAAGTGCGCTCCATGGCCCAAGAGCAAACAGAGTCGCAGCTGGAGCTGGAGCCGGAGCCAAGAGGCGGCTTATGTCGTAAGAGCCCAGCCACCTGCAGCAAACACACTCTCCACATGCCACATGCCGCAGTCCACCCTTTTATCATTTGAGCGCGGCATTCGGACGGGCGCCAAAGCCAAGTGGCAGTTGCCCAAGTGGCGCCAGCCAGGCGTCATTTAGCCATCTAGCCACGAGGCATTTTTAAATCAAATCAAAGTCTGAAACGAAGCTCGAAATCCAGTGGATGCTTCTAGTTTCTCTTTTCTATGCATTTCATCCACGATATTTTGATTCAATTATTGGCTGGCATATGTGCATTTCAAATTGCTACAGCAGCACAATTGGCAAATCAGTACAAGGGATGTGAGCGAGATTTGCGAATAATTGCGATAATTGAATAATTGGATCAATAGACTTAAGCAATTGAGCTAACATCAAGTGAATTTCACATTATTTGCTTACCTTATTAATTACTCTCTCAATTACCACACATATTATTATAATAAGAGCAATTATAGCTTCCAATTCAACAAAACAATTTAATTTATCTCAACTTTTTCTGAATTTTTCTCTTACAGTTTTCCATTTTTATTTAACGCCAATTATTTTGATATCCTTATTATTTCTATTAAGATACACGTCTCCTGCCAACTTTCTTATCAATTTATCTAGCACATTAGGTGACCCAGAAAGAATTATTTAAACTGATTTTGATTTTTATAGTATGTCATCTGCCTGTTCTGTTTTCCAATATGCCATCCTCTTAAAAAGCAATTTATTTTTAACAAAATAAAAAGTGAACATTTTTCGATGATGGAGGACATGCGTGGCTTTTACAAAATATACCAATGACAATCAATTTTTACACAATTTAGCAATTTACCAAACCATTGACAATTTATCCAAGCAGTTGGCTTAAAACTTTGCTGCTGCGGCAGCAAAGAATTTGGCAACTTTTCCACTAACGTCAGCAATTTTAAGGCGAAAAATAAATTGTTAAGATAAATCAAAACACTTTCAGTTTTCTCAGCTGCTTTTTATCTTGTGTGTCAAGCCATTAGAAATGCACGTTGACGTTTGACAGCTTCCCTTGCCCTTCCTCTTCCTCGTCTTCATTATACCCTCAACCCAATAAAATTGGGGAATGGGTATAACGATGTTGTGCAAAAGTATGCAACAGAAAAAGAGATAGATTTGTTTTTGGAGACTACAAATTTAATCAGAATTTTCAAGATCGAATTTTCAATTGAACAATTCATTTGCATTTTCAGTTTTAAATGTAGTATTGAAGATGGGCTGAAGCCATGATCAGAAAATCTTGTTTTTTTTTAAATCTTAAATCAGATCACTTTGACAATGTTATGATTCCTGAAAGTTTTGACCCGTTCCTACAATCACTTTTTGAGGGTTATTATTTTACAATGAATTTTGAGTTCGAATCTCGTTTTCAACTTTAATGTAGGAGTAAAAAAATATTTAAAAAAACACTAAAATAATTTCCAGCCCCAAACAGAATATATTTAATCTTGAACAGCACCAAAGCTGCGTCGAGATTTCCGTCTGTTTGAACATGCCGATCTCTCTAAAGACTTCACACTTGGAATCAAATGTATATAATCAAATGTATATAATCTATATATTTATCGATAACTGTCCCCGCCTGTTTCTCGTAGTCGAGCTGTCTTGTGTCTTGCTTACTACTACTACGACTATTTCAATTTGTCTCTGTTGTGCGCTTGTTATACAAAACCAATGTCAAGTCACAACTACAAAATCCCACCAATATTCGTGCAACATCCGCGCTCATATGTATGCCATACACACACACACACACACACAGGCAGACAGGCAGGGAGATAGCACTGAGTACAATGACAGGCAGCATAACAAGAGAAATTATATGAGGAATGTCAAGAGACATCGTCACGCCCCCTTCCAAAGACAGGAGGAGATGGCATTCGATAAACATTATTATTGTACATGTTCGACAATTTTTCAAGAGTCGCTCGAGCGTGCCGGTATTTGATTGATTCAATGGCCATCAAGCTGCTTTTCAGCGGTGGCCAAGTGTTCTTCCTGTTTTTCTTGTTTTTCATGTTTTTCTTTGCCTCGCCTTTGCTTCGCCTTTGCCTTTGCCTTTGCCTTCGCCGCACTGTTGCTGCACTGTTGAGAAAAATGTTGGGATTTCGGACATATCTGAAGAAACGCCTCTCGAAATCGAACTCTGTTCGACATACAATCGAAAAGGATTCAGTTTCCGTTTCCGGTTCTGATACGTAAAGTGTAAAGGTTCCGCTGAATATTATGAATCGGTTCCAAATTTGTATTCAGTTCCGTTTTGATGCCTTCTTTTTATTACCGGTACAAAATAGAAACTTAAAAAAATATATGTTGTTTATCGAACTAAAAATTCAGATTCCGGTTAGTGGTTCATGAAATAATGTTGAATTTCGGTTCCGGTTATCAAACTCAATCGGAAAATTTCTGATTTCCATCCCGGCTCAAATTCTAATTATTATATCAAACCGCGTTAACAGCATCACTTTGATCAGTCCGTCATTTATTAATAAAAAAAAAAACACAAAACCATAAATTTAATTGAAAATAACTTAAAATGAATAAATAGACTATGTTTAAAAAAAATAGCATTTCTATTGAATCCAATCGGAGCAAAAAGGCCATTTCTAAACACTTCTATGAGAGAAGTTTTCAATTTTGAATGAATGCCAAATACTTTTGGATTTAAACACAAACCATACATTTATATAATCAACTTGGAGTAGTACTTTCGAAGTTTCCCTTTAGCTGCAGAAAGTTATTTGCTTTTCCTATAGTGCACACGGTTGAAAGGCAAAATGGTTAGCTGTATAAATGACACAGCATTTTGTGTTTGGCAGCTGTGCTGCAAAAGTGATTGATTTTTTTCCATTTGCTCAAGTGAGAGAGGGGCGAATGGGCACCCGCACTCCCTGCCCCCCATCCTAACCACGACTTTTTACATTTAATTGCATTTAAAGCCACACAAGCGGAAACTTACTTCATTCAGTGGCATTATTCGGTTGCCACTTGAAATCCGTCAAGATTCAACCACACAAATTGCTCACACTCAACGAGAAATGCTTTTAACGCAATTTCAGAGTCAGTTTTTTGGCAAGCTGCATTTTTAATTCGGTTATTTGGCTTAATTCAATACAAAAAGCTAAGCTGCATTAAGCACAAACATTTGCTAAGACTAATTTTTGTATTTATTCAATGTCAACTAAAGTCAGTGGAAATTAAAAATTACATTTAAAATTAAATTTAGATTACGAAATAATATCAGCAATCTGGCCAATTAGGGGAATTTTAGCAATTGGACATGGACATACTTGAAGGCAACTTCGCCTAAGTGCTTAGATATTTTAATTTCTGTTGTCCACTTAAATTGACAAGCAGTTAAACAGCATTCGAATTTTATCTTCTTGTCATATCGCTGATACGCCCCACTGTTTATAGTTCTGTTTTAATTGCAGCCACTGCCATATTTTTCAATTCCATTTCAATTAATCGGCCATTTAATGCCATCAATTGATCAGTGTTCTACCTACGTGCCAAATGGGCGATACGTGTCGAACCCAAACGAAATACATATTTAAAGGAATTTGCATACACATACGTATCCAATGTGTCTACAGTTGAGGTCAAAATAATAGTACTGCTGCTTCTCAAGGCATTTCACAAAAATATGACCCATTTGCTGGTGATCAAGTCGAGACCTCTTCAAACAAAAATGTTTGGGAATTCGGGAAAACTGGGAATGCTTAAAATATACTCTTATTTTCCAAATACTATATGTAGTGTTATACATCCAACAAATCTTCAGTATTAATTGCTTGTGTTTAAATAAAATTTTCATAATTTTTTAACTATATTTAAAGAATTTTTTTTAACATTTTAAAAAACATTGCCACTATTACTTACTATTACTTTGACCGCAGTGTAGTTATGCATGTGTACAAATTCGCCACAAAACTGGCAGACCAATTTATTATAGACGTTTCCATAGAAATTTGAAAGATACGCCCAGCCAGAAACACCTTTTGGGCGCCTTTGCACTGGACATGTCCAGCTCATTAGCACTTCTGACCAGCTGCTTGTCCAGTGTCTGGCTTGGCCTGGTCTGGCCTGTTGTGGTCTGGCTTGCTCTGATGCTGTTGATTGGTTTTTTGTGCGTGACTGACTTGAAGGAGTCGCCTTGGCAAGCAACTGAATTGATTAAGCTGTTCACATGTTTAAATGGCAGCCCATCCATCTATAAGCGCATTTTTCTCTGCCTTTCTCTCTCTTTTCAAAAAACAATTATATTATACGATTTTAAGCGTATTTAATTCAAGATGTATTTCATACATTTTTGTAAATTTATCAGAAAAATGTAATTCAATGCCTGAATAACCTGCATTCAATGTGTATAATTTAATATTTCACGCATCTCAAATCAAATTTCATTTCATATAGCAAACACAGGCCCTGAAGAGTAACAAAAAAACCAATCCAGGGCTGATCCTAACTCGAGATCAATATGAGAATATATTTTCAAGTATAACTTGGGTGTTTCTTATCCAATCTTGATGAAATTTGTCTAGTTAATCCATGGCGTCGGAGATGCGTCTATCTGCCTGTTACGCACATTTGCACAAGACCATTATACCCTTTTCATCCATGTTCAATGGGTTCGGGGTATAAAAATATTTGGAAAATATTTGTAGCAGCAGATGGGTAAAGTAAACTTGAAATAAATTTATGCTCAAAACATATGTATATTTCGGATCGAACAGATGTCTACACTCGCAATTGGGTCATAAATATATGGATTTAACATTTTGGTATCTTTATTGCTTTATTGGCTCACATTTGCGGGCAAATTTCGCATTTACTTAGCGAACCTCCCCTCCAGAGAGGGGTGGGCGATTTCCATTAGCAGGCACTCAACTCAAATACACGATCTATGTGCATATGCTAAATATTACACACACACACACACACACACACACACACACACACTTACACAGACTCGTAACAGTCAATTTGCAGGGCCATTCGGTGAAAGAGTCGAATAAATTTATTATAATCAAGTGAAAATGAATGAAACGACGATGGCAACCACATATAAATAGTCGTACCGTGGCCTACTTTCAGGGCTTTAATGTTGGGGATGGGGAGTAGTCATCGAGCTGAGACTGAGAGGCGTCAGGCATATGTGAGTGCTTCAATTAATGAGTGGCACGCCTCGCACTTCGCGACACTCGATCATAAAAAGCATAATGGGCATCCATCCATGCGATGCGCATTAAATCACAGCCAGACTCATTTTTAGTAGTATAATAAGCACAACAACAATAACAATGTATATGTAAATATGATTGTGTGTGGGGGGGTGTGTGTACAGGAATACATATGTGTATATTACACACATGTACATATATACATATAAACGTGGGAAGGTTTTGCGATGATGCTCGCATTATAAAATGCCAAAATTCAGCTGGTTGTTGTTTTATTTTATCTTAATATATACAGATACATATATGCATAAATATGTATTGTGTATATGAATAAGTAATTGTTCAATTAGGGGCATACAATTAATTTACAACAAAGAAATATCCTTGCCCCCTCTATACAATTAGTATTTAACTTTTCCTCAACTGTCTGCTGCAAAAGGGCACTTCGAATTTGAAATTTTGCTTGTTTTGTGTATCGCTGTAGAAGGTATTTAAATGTTGTCGTCGCTTTAATATATATATTCTTGATCATCATCAGTAGCCGAGTCGATACAGCCATGTTCTTATTTTCAATTCACCTGTCTGTTTATGTTTCACAGCTATCTAGTTGAAGCTTGGCAGATATACGACTGACTACTATACTATTAATACATATATCATATAGCTGTCCTGGAAAGAATCACTCAAATAAAAAACCTTCATTTTACACAAATCGTATAAATATAGCTTATTGAGTGTCTCACATTTGGCCTTAAATGATCATCATCATCGCAGCACGTAGCAAAAATCGGTGGAAGAATGAAAGCCAGTGAAAAAGTTGTGGCATCCAAACACAATCATATCACAATCTCTGATACAAATGTGGCATAATTTATATAAAAAAAACATATATATATATTATTATTATTATTATAATTCAAGATATTAGATGTGTGAGCAGTTTGTCTCCGGCCTTCTGAGGTTTTTATTCTTTGACGTGCCTCAGATAGCTTTTTTAGTTTGTGTTTTGTTTTTTCTCGTAACTTTGCCTTTCCTATTCTCGCCAGTACTGTTTCTAATTCAAATGCTTTCGCTCTGTTTCCGCTTTCCACTTTTGATGCAAATTTGCTGGTATTCTGATTTTATATTCCTTTTTAATATGTAAACTTATTTTGTTCGCTTAAATTTATATCGCTTCTCGCTGCTCCCTCGTGTCTCGCTTCAGCTCTTCTTTTGCATAGGCCATGGCACTTTAACTGTCCACTCTTGGCCTAATTTATTGTCCTCTCTTATGACATTTATGAAGGTTTCTTTTAGTTTCGCTTTGGCTCTACTCACTTTCACGTATGCAATTTAATATTATATTCCTGCACTTTTCTCTTTGACTCGGGACCAGGTTCATAAAGTGATATACTTTATTGTATACATTGGGGAATATCTGAGAAAGCTTTTGCTCAACAATCCTCCCCCTCCCCCTCCAACACAAAACCCGTACCCCGAAGCTGTCTGCGGCTCATTTGCAATGCCATTTGACATGCTTAAGTTCAATGCGTTGCAAGTTGTCATTCAAGCAGGTGTCCCTTGCCAAACTAGTATGCATAATTCGAGACTCCTAATTCCTCTCATATTTAATACAAATAAAATAACTTTAATACAAAAAAAATACGGGACCGGAATAAACCCAATTCATTTGACTAACCTCCAAAATAGATAGCATGGATGAAGCATAAAATGTCGCGATGCTTGAACATGCGTCGCAAACTCGCCTCGTCTCATAACTTACAACATTGTTGTCGTCATTATTGTTGTAAAGGCAAACACGCAGAGAAAACACAAACTAAAGTAGCAAAAAAAAAGAAATCCGAAACTTTAGCTGAACAATCAGAGTGTGAGAGAGAGCGAGAGAGATAAAGAGAGAAAGAGAGAGGGAAAATGGTTGACTGTTGGAAAATTGCGAAACATTTTGAGACGTGACAACGCCTTGAAATTTTGCCAAACGATTGCGGCACCTCAATTTGCGGCAGGTGCTGCACAACTTCAACTTTTGGGCTGCGACATTATTTTTTTTTTTTTTGAGTCGGTTGCCATTCTCAAAATCTCAAAAGCCAAGTGCACAAAATTGTTTGCAGCACATTTTTCTATGTTAACTGGTTAGCTGCTGGCACGTGTGGCAAACGGTCTGTGGGTGTATGCACGTGTGTGCGTGTGAAACATTTCGTACCCAAAAGCCAATAGTTCAACCCCCGGCAAGCGAAATAGAACCCGAGCATGGGCACATTCATGCAACTGGCATTGCCACGCAACGAAGAAGCCAACACGCTTCTCCTCTCCAAGTGGCATTCATATCCAACATGACTTGCGGAACGCTTGACCAAATAATTCCATACACGCAGCCGATAACCGCTCGTGACCCAAATTGACCCAAAGCCGTCCATTTGAACCCCATTCTCAGGCACATTTTTAGATACAATTTTCTTTTTCTGTATATTTTCAACTAAATTTCAGTCAAAAAACGGTTTAAAAAGGCTTAAATTATGATTGCAATTGCAATAAGCTCACTTCTTAAGTCTCACTTTTAGCCTGACCCATAAGCGGCTTAAAGAAGTCTTAGCAGTATATAAAATGTGTATAAATTGTTATGTTTAAGTTTTAAGGATTGAAAACCCAATAACATTTAAAGAATGGCGCGTAGTAAACGATTTAAAATAACTTGTTTATTATTTGTGGACCTCTTTTATAATTTAATGTGTTTAAAGTGTTTTTTATTCAGTTTTTTTTTTTACCCGGACAAATTTACAAAATAAAAACGTTGCAAATAAAGTTTGAACTAAAAATATAGCATAACAAGAAAAGTAATTAAAAAAAAAAACAGAAATTTAAATATAAATATTATGTAAGCTTTTAAAATAAAGTTAACGGAAGTTTATAAATGTGTTAAACAATTGAATATAAATATAACTTTAATATAATATAGTGAATGTAAGCAAATGAATTTTAAAAATAAATCATACATATTTTATCACAGAAGACTACACTTAAAATATATATTCTAGTTGTAAGAAATTATGTTGTGGAAATTATTTCAAAATATTCAGACACATTTTGCAGAACAAGCCACAACAAACAACCAAACTGAACGAAAAGACACTTTAATGCTTACTTACAATGTTTGTCAGGTGCTGACTGGAGTCACATACACATGCTACACACACACACACACTCACATATATGTATATATATATATATGCACACGCATACACAAGTCGCAACGTGGGTGTGCATCACGTGCCGGGCATCTTTCACATGGGTAACGAAATCAAGGCAGGCATAACAATTTCTGGCTGGGCATCAAACATCAAAATGTCCTTGCACTTACTTAACTCAACTCAGCTTTCTTCTGGAGGAGGACAACTAATGAGTCGAACAAACAGTTAATCAGCACATACAGCAGATTGATACCTTTATTGTGGCCACAATGCGTACAACAACAACGGCAGTGAAGACAATATATCACTTAGAGTTAACTGCATCCACATGGCGTATGCGCATTGTTGACACTTCTCTTTACGGACCAAATGCAATTATTGTGGCATGGCTCTTGTTTTCTTGCCAATGGCTGTGAATGATTTAGTTGAACGTGTGTCTACACACAGAAAAAATTTGTTAAACATTTTTTCGGGGTTCTACAAATATATACTAAATATGAGAAAAAATAAATTTGTTAAAATTTGCACAGCTTTTTGTCTTTCTAAAATGTTTTCTCTTGTTAAGAAATAAATTTCTCAATTAAAAAAAGTACTTTATAACATTCAGCAAGAAGTAATAAATTAATTGCAGCGCGATTTGCTTACTGAGAATAGAAAATAAATAGAACCACTGTGATTTTTTGGAAATTTATTCAAATTTATTCCATTTCTTAAGAAATAAAGTTCTTATTTAAAGAAATAAAATACTTTATATATTTTTCTGTGTGTAGTAAATATGATCGAAGCACGGTGCCTGAAGACGCACACGTGTATTCAATCAAGCATTTGTCAGGGCCACGTCCTTGGGTGATGTCAGAGCGGCTTTTAGTGGCCAACCAACCAAATCAGTTAAGGGACGAACAACATTTGTATGCAAACAAATTCCGCAACGGGCCACATTTAAGTTGAGGGCAATGGAACAAACTCGAATCAAATTCAATTCGGCCGGCAAACAAATCTCTTGGGTAACTGCGTCATCAAATAATCGGTGGATGTTGATGCCGCTGCTGCTGCTGCTGCTGATGCTGCTGATGCTGATGCTGATGATGACCCATTTTTCATATTCATTTTTGTTTTGTAGGCGTGGCAGGCATAACGCAGCTTAGCCCAGTTTTTCATTATATTGCCATTCGCTGAATTCTGTTATTCATTTATGCATTGCAGAAAGCGCGTCAATAAGAATTTTCGCCCTCATTAAGTTTTATTACATGCTTTCCGAACAGGAAGAGGGCCTATATTGTTGTGTGTGTGTGTGTGAGTGTGTGTGAGTGTGTGTGTTTGGCAATTAAGTTCAACCGCGTGTAAACGGAAACCGCAACAAGCTTGGCTTTACCAAGGGTTTGGCAAATGAGTCTCCGCAGGGCAGAGGCCAAATCGGCAGGAAACACAATAATTATGATGCTTTGTTGGTGCCTGTTCATAATAATGATATTCTTGTTATTGTTATTGCTTTTGTTAATATTGTTGCAGTTGTTGTTGTAGTTGTAGTTGTTGCAGCTGTCGCCGAATTAATTCCATTTTATGCTTGCGGTCGGCTGCCTGCAGCAACTAATTAATATGCACAGAGACATTTGATTAACTCTGACACCATGGCCAAGTTAGTGTACCTAAGTGCCATGTCATTCAAAATTAATTAAACAAATAAAGCACACACGCAAAAAACACAACTATACACAGAATTTGCATTTCTGCTTTTTAGAAATTAAATTAAATATGGTTATTTTTTATTTATATTCTCTTATTTTTATTTATACTGAAAGCAGTTACAAACTCCACCAAACTGACTAAACAAAAACCACAACACATATATTTCTTAATAGTGGATACGATTTCTGAAACATAGAAAAAGACCCATCAAATTCAAAAAAACAATTTCCAAGCAGCAAGCGACACTCTCGTAAAAACAACCACATGGAAATGAAACCCGTGCAGAAAATAGCTTGCTCCAGTTGCACCTGCTGAAGATTTAATTGATAAATCAAATACTGCATTACGTAACGATTACCAAACGAGTGCATTCATTTAAGTCGAGTGCATGACGAATACCCAAAGTGCTGGATAATTCGATTAAGGCTGCGCAAATAAATATAAATCCAAATGAAAGATCAACAAGATGCTAGATTAATTCAGTGAGCAAATATTGCGTATACGTCTGATGGGCTGATGGGCTGTTGGGCAGCAATCAATTAATCAAACTGTCAATTAGTTGAGTGAAATCAACGCAAGGCTCTTGATTAAATATTCATCAGCAAAATAATGAATAAAAGCAAATCATTAACATATTATGAGAAGAGCAAAATAACACAAAATAGAGTATGTGAAGATGAGCATGAGTAAAATGAAAGAACAACATGGGACGCAGATTGTGTATCCTTGTAGAATAAAATCGCCTTGAATGCGTAACAAACTACTCGACAAATGTGTAATACCCTCGATAAGGCAGCAGCGTGGAGCAGTCTGCAAAAAAAAAACAAGACACAATTAAATTGCAAGAGACGAAACGCTGCTTGACGCACTAAATAAACAAGTTCAGCGAACAGAACAGAAATGGACACGATGCAGTAGCTGGAAAGGGAGAAAGACAGAGAGAGAGCGAGAGAGAGAGAGAGAAGAAAGCTGTTCTTGCGGCTGCTTAACGAAATATGCAAATTGCCTATGAGTATGCCGGAGACAGCAACAGAGACAGCAATAGACACAGAGACAGAGACAGAGACATTGGCAGGCGAGCAAACAGCATTTCGCAATTAGTGCAACTGTCAAGCCAGGGATACACAGCCCAGCACAGTATGCCTTCCAGTCTTGCAAGCCACATGTACCCCATGCCACTGCTGCTGCTGCTGGTGCTGCTGCTGCTGCTGCTGCTACTGCTACCACAACAGCTACTCGGACTCATATGTGTGACCAATGCAAGGCCAGATGTCTGCGCCATCTTCCAGTCGAGTGTCAGCCACCGGCTGCTTGTTGCCTATCAACGCCCATCATGTGGTCCAAAGTGGCAACCAAGTTGTGTTGTGGCGCCACCACTTGGTGTCGCCGCTGCCCGTGGCAGAGTTTGAGAACCGCAACAGTCCCACCGCATAACTGCTTAGCCAGCAACACCTCAGGCACTTCAGCTGTTGCATTATATAACTCACATAACTCTATATATATACACACACACACACCCATATACACACACACACACACACACTCACGCACACACACACACATGCATACATATATTCAAGGCAAATAACAATTTTGCTTCCCAAACGGGCAAAATGTATTGGCTATCTCAGAGAGTACAAAGAGTGGAAACTAAGTCACTTATCGATAGCTGCGAATATCGAAACAAGTCGATTTGAAATAACAATAAAAACAATTCTAAAAAAATAGCCATCCAATTTATGTATATATATATATATAAATATATATATTTATCCTATATCCTTACAATTGTATATTTTATGGCCATCGGAAAGCGATGCTTATTAGTATTCGTGTATCGTGTCAGTTATCGATAATATTAAATAGACTTGATTAAGAAACTGTCTCAAACTTCCTAAGAATCTCTGTTTAAGAATCTTCGTCTTCGAAGCATCCAAGTCACATTTCAATCGAGTTTTTGGGTCATCTTTGGGGAAATTGGAGAGAAACATGATTACGGAACATACAATGCGATTAGCACGTGATTTCATTACTCGTATTCGAATTTATTAGCCAGCAAAATAGGAAGCAAAAAAAAAACAACAACAAAACAAAGTCATTCGCTGCTTATTTTTATGACGACCTGCCATGATTAATTTGGCTTTATGCTTCTAACGAGAACAGGACGACAATAAATAAAACTGCCTGCCGCTCGACTGCTCAACAGCTCAGCTGTTCTCTTGTGTATCTGTGCTTTGCAGGTAAGGATGCCAAGCGTTGTCCTCTCCATAATTTAGCCCCGCCCCGCCCCGCTCACAACTCAGAGCCTAGAACAATTTCACGCTGTGTGCGCGCCCAAAGCCTTTGTCGAGTATGTTTGTGGGATGTGTGGGGCAAATGAAAGCAAGTAGCCAAGACCAAAATGAGCACAAGGATGAGGACAAGGACGATAATGAGTGCTAGTAAGAGAAACAAAATGAGAAAGCGAGAAAGAGAGCGGGATAGAGAGAGGGAGGGAGAAAGAGGGGGCTGAGAAGATGTGAATAGGCCTGAGCCAAGTTGCAAAAGTAAAAGGAGCCGATGAAAGAACACAAAACTCTAATTGAATTTCATACGTGTGTGTGTGTGTGCTTAAGAGTGTTAGTATGTTACCAACACTTTGAAAAACTTTCAAATGCATTTAAGCCTATTCAGTTTAAGTTTAATCTGAACAAAGCTGCGAAAGCACTACGAAAAAAACAAAAATAATCATTGGAGAAATGTTGTTTTAAGATAAGGAAACACTTAAAAAATACTTCTTATCGATAGAAATGTACATGTACAACAAAAAAATCTTGTATTGAGAACACAAGAAAAACCAAGCCCTAAATGCCTTTAAGCAAAAAACAAAACTTGGTTGCAAATTAAGTGAAATTGTTCGAAATAGTGTTGCACAGCTGAACACTGTGCAACCAATACAAAACCTCACAACAGAAAAAAAATCGAAAAGAAAACAAAACAAAGAAAAAAAACTCAAACTATGAAACTCAATTAAATTGTGCTGCACATTTGGCTACAGCATAATGCCAACAAACAAAAGCATGGTATGAACACACACACACACACACACACTCACACACAGACATTTCAAGAGTCGCAAAAACATTTAAAATACATTTTAAATGGCTGCATGCAGCATGTAGCATTAAGCATGCCTTCCCCGCAGCCCCAACAAAATATAAATAATAAACTTTTCACATTCCTCGCAAGTCGAAAATTGTGCGGCAAAAACTTACAGTTTAAGCTGTCCATCATAACAATAACCATAATAATAATGATGAATAAAATATTTGAGCGCAAAAGCGAAATGAAGTAATTATTAAAAGCCGCTGGCAAGTGAACAGGCCCACATAAACCGTTGCTCCAGCCAACTGAGCCTACAAACATATATATATATATATATAGATAAGTATGTATGATCTATATTGTAAAGTACATATTTAAATATATGTATATGTATCCATAAAGTTGTCTAGGCTCGTTACGCAACCTGGCAGTTGATAATAGACGCTTATTATTCAAGTGCGCCGCCAGCTGCGTCTCCGGCAACGTTGCAGGTGCTACAACGTCAAAAAATAAAATCCCGGAGTCAAAGCTAGTCCCAAAAGCATTTTGTTAAGTTAATAAGTCAGGCAAGTTGGTTAGCCAACGGGAAACGAGCTGGGCGGGCACAATGGAATTACTCCCTGACTGTGGCTATGGTGCTGGTGGTGGTGCTGCTGCTGCTGCTGCTGCTGGCTGTGGTTGTGCCTTATGCCGCCGCGGGCGCCTCACGCATGCTTAGCTGTATACACAAACGAGCAGGCAAGCAACCATGTTGCATGAGGAGAAGCTGCCAGTTTGCCAGCTTAGGTTTGCCTAATCAACTGGCGCTTATGTATTTAACTTTGGTTTCACATTCGCCCAACAAGCACAAGCGATGTCCTTAAGCCATGATAACTCTGACAGTGATGGACGTTTCATGTGTTCTGAGTCGTGAGTCGTGAGTCGTGCGTGATGAGTCGTGAGTCGCGTGTTATCAGTTCGTGAATGGCAATATTTGACAATGTATAGGGAATAACATGATGAGCAATCATGCTATATATCTCTCGATCCCTATGTCTCTCTGCCTATCTCTATCTCTATTTCTATTTCTCTATCTCTAACTGTATATCTATATCTATATATATATATATGTATCTATTTCTAAGTCTATCTCTATCACTTTCTCTATGTCAATATATCTCTCTCTCTCTCTCTCTTTGTCGATCAATGTCTCATTATATTTATCTCTAATTCATTATTTAATTTAATTTCATTTATTTTCCAAATTTTAACTTTCACTAGGTATTCGCATCGATTAATAAATATTATTATTAAATAAAATATCTTTTTTTTTGTTATTTATTGAAGCTTAAACATGGCTTGCAACATATGTAAAACACAAAAATCGCTTTTGCCTTCAGCTCGAATATATTTATATTGAATCACATTTGCATTTGGTTGAATCTTAATTGAATAACATTAATAAATTTCAGTTAACCAGAATGTCATAAAAAATGAAATATTTGACTCGATTGCTTCGACAATTTATTTAAAAATTCAACAGAAATGTGGCTCATCGAGAAATGAAGCATTTGAAATCACGTGCACATCGGCAAGCAAAAATATGATATTCATAAAAATTGCCAGAATTTTATAAAGTTGGAGAACGCATTCTCTGTTAAACACAGAAACTTTAAGGCCGACTGTACATAGAACCCAACCTCCCCGCTTGCCTGGGAGCGGAGCAGCCCAAGCATTCAGCACGTTGGCAAAGGCAACGCGGCAAAAGGCATAATTTTGCTTTTCATTTTCATTTTCATTTTTGCGTTGCGTTTAATGGGGAAACTTACTCATGTAAATGAAAAACGCAGGTGGTAAAACTTTTTGCTTAACTGAAAGCCGGCCAAGCCACTAACACACAAAAGAACACACATATGCTCTATATATATATATATATATATATATATTGACACTTGTATTTTCATGATACACACTTTTTGAAAACACTCAGCTTTAAGTTGAGCACAGTCGTCGACTCGGTCCATAAATTAACTTGGTTGCCTAGTTTTTCTATTCCTTTTTTCTTTTTTTAATATGTACTCCTGCAGAGGATATTCTGGCTTTGTACTGAACTTTGTAAGGCATCGAAAGAGCCATTGATTATGTAGATTGTATTCTTAACCAGCTTCACTAGCCGAGTCGAGTCGATATTGGCAAGTTCGTCTGCCTGTCTAGTCCCTCATGCGGATCAGTCTACTATATCATATAGCTCTCATTAGTCAAAAGTTGAGATCTTTTTTGTTTACCAAGTTATCCCAACCAAACTTTTATTTATTTGATTATCTTCTTATTATATTACTCAGCTTTATTTGTGTTATTTAGATAGGAACAGTCTGTGGTTATCCTTATATTTGCCAGTGAAAGGGTATGTAATCTTCGGCATGGCTAAGATGTCTTTTTGTTTTATGTCTTGTTTCGTTTGTTTTTGGGGTGCTTCATTTTCTATGCGCATTCATTTAATTGCTGCTACACAATGTACATATGTACTTATGTATATAATTATACATATGCATGTACATACATATATATATGTACATATGTACATATTTAAGCATACAGTCACACACTATGGCAACGAGAGTATAAAAATCAAGAGATTCTTGTCATAAAGTATAAAGCATTATTTATGTTTTTTTTTTTATTTTTGTGGAGCGAATTGCACTATAAAACTGGAAATCTTTATGAGCGCTTATGAAAAGCTATAAGAAATGCTTTCATGAATTCAAGATCATATCACAAATTTCATATCAATCCGAATATATAAACAATAAAGGTTACGCCAAAAATTATGAAGTGCATCCAGATGTGGATAAATGGACTTATAATATCGGTTCTTCTAACTGCTTATAACAAGAAACAAAAATTATGGGTTAAGAGTTATAATCGTAAAGTGAAAATAAAAATTAAATTTAAGCGATTTGATTGCAAATAAGATTGGATTCCCCAAACAATTAAGGCTCATCGGGGCTTAATTTAGTCGTAATGCATTATATCCCAATTGAAATATATTACCAGTAATTACTTGCGTGTGTGTGTGTGTGTGTGTGTATATGTGTATCTGAGTGAAAATACCAAAACATACACACACACTCATAGAATATGCCTAAAACTGTCAGCTTTTCCTCTCTCTCTCTCTCTCTCTCTCTCTCTCTCTCCCTCTCTCTGTGTCCTTATTGTTCACCTGTGTTTTAGTTGGTAAGGCGTGCTTCCATATCGAAAATGTGGCCAGTTAAAATCGGGTCGAAAGAACCAGAGTCAGAGTCAGCTCGACTGCATGATACCCTGAACACAGCACTTGGAACAAAACATCATTTATTTGATGATGTATTCATTGCTGTTGCCAAAATGGATTATGTCTGCATCTAATCTAAAATAGATAATGTTGTAACGGCAATGTTTTTAGCCCAACATGATTTATTCTACAGTTAATGGCAATAGGATGTCAAAAACAATGGCCATTGTTGTTGGCGTTGTTTGTTATTGTTGCTGCTTTTGCTGCGTGTGCCTGCATGCTGATTTCCGTTTCCTGTTTACGAGCATGCACACAGCCACACACACACACACACACACACACACACACACAGACACAGACACCCACACAGAAACACACGCTAAGAAACAATTTAAGCTGCGTTGCGTGTAAATATGCAGGAACACTTCTCGCATATGAAATCGCCATTTTTATGGCATACATTTTTAATAAACTCGGTAGCTCCATTTGCCAGACCTCGTTGTCCATTGCAATACGACCGTTAACAAATGCACACACACCCACACACACAGAGAGAGGGAGAGAAAGAGAGAGAGAGATGTGCACGTGCTCATCGATGAACATAAATGCGAATAAGCATGCCTGGGTCAGTCTCGGTTAGCTGAATATTTTCGTATCTGTATCTGTATCTGTAGCTGTATCTGTAGCTGTATCTGTAGCTGTATCTGTAGCTGTATCTTGAGGCTGCGCCCAATAGACACCGGCACACAGCGACATCTACCAGCTGCCTCAGTCTATTTTACAGGGTGCTTATTTTTCAATTCAATTCAAATTTTATTATATGTAAAATATATAAATTATGTATACATATCTGAGTGCTCACAAAAAGGGATTATCGTTTATATATTTATTATATATCTAAAATGTTATTTTATGTGTCAAATCATATTCCGGCTTGGGAATGAAAAGTGTAAAGTGTGTTTTAAATTGCTTGGCATCGGTTCTTGTAACTGTTTCATTAAAAAATATGTTGCATTTTAGTAGTGATTCTGAATTGTAAGATTGCAATTTCGGTTCCTGTTTTTGACAAACTGCTTTATGGAATACAAAACTTAATGATTTACTGGCCCAAATGATGATAAAAAAAAAATAAATAAAAAATACGAAGACAGTCAGATATAAATCTTGGAACAGTTTAGTTTAAGTTTCAAGTAATACGTAATAGGCAAGAAAACTAGTTAACATAATGAGCATTGTCTCCAAATAAATATGAATCTACAAAAAAAAAGTCATAGAAAATATTATACAAATTTGTCATCGAAATCAATTCAATCAAATCAAATCGTTTCAATTGTAATTTACTTTAACTTATTGCATCAATTATGCAATCGAGATTCGATTACCTAACGAGTTCATTAGCATTGTTTCAAAATAACACCCTGTTTCAAGGCTGAAGCTTTGGGAATTACAGATGGTATTTCTAATACGCACTCAACTGCTTTTCAGATGCTTTGTTCTTGTTATTTTGTGTGTCGACTGTCGTTACAATTATTGTAAATCAACCGAAAGCCGCCAACCGTTACCAAAAGCACCTCAAAAATAAAAATACAACAATAAAAATAAAACTAAAATAGAAATAAAACGAAATGTTTTGGCCAAGTAGATTGTGTTGTTGTCGCAGCTTCGATGCTTGAGTGTTGATTTCACATTAATTTTGCAGCATTTTACCGCCGATGTGGCAATGACACTTACAACACACATACACACACACACACACACACACAAGAACACACTCGTAATTCACACGAAAACTCAGGGAAAATATACGATTTATTCCGGGTCAGGTGCGTAAAGTGTAAATATTTCGGTAAAGTTTTTTAATGTTTTTTTGGGTAATCTATATGGACTAATGATATCAAAGCCTTTGACTGTTTCTTAAAAAAAAAAAAACATTGAATTTTGATTCCGGTTCTCAATTCTGTCAATCGGTAAAGATGAAGTTTCGATTTGCCACTCTTGATTCCAATGAAATTTGACTGAATTCAATTACAATTTCTGATTCGAGGAAATAAAGAAATTGCTTAAGATTTCAAAAGAAAAATTTGTTTTATTACTGAAATAAAATTTGTTAAGTTATTATTAAATATTTCCACTCATTTGTTGTGACTGTATGTTTCTCTGAGTGTAGCCAGTTAAAAAAAAAAAGCTGTCAGATGTAAATACGCACTCGACTTCGACTTGAATAATTTATGTGTTGTGTGTAATTGGGGGTGGTTGGTCTGAACAAATACTTGCTGACTGGCTTAATCTTAACTGATTTTGCTGCTTTCCGTATGGATGCTCGTTGCAGCTACACAACACTTGTTGTGACTGCCGCAGTTGACATGTGGCACAAGTGGAGCAGAACTCGGACAAAAGTTGCCACAAAGCTTTGCACAGCTTGCAATCCTTAAGGATTCTGTCTATTCGGTTAAGCTTAAGGCTTAACTTGGGCCAAACATTTTGAATTATACATACAACAAAGCTTTGGCTTGGCTTTGGCTTGTGAAGAGCTTGGCCAAACTTGTGAAAAGCTTTGGTAAGCTCTACACACATTTACCTGAAATGTGCTCAACTCTTGAAGTGTTGATCAAAAAATCCTTTGGTTTGTTCTTGCGAATGTAAACGAAACCATTTTGGAAAAGCTTTAGCCCTGTAATCGAATCAAGCTCATAATGCTATTCGTTAATTAACTGGGAACTACAGCTTTGTTAAATTGTTATGAAATCTTTCTTAGCTTTAAAAAAAATTAGTCATATTTAGTAGAAATGTAAAAAATACTTTCTTTCATACTTTCTTAAAAATATGAAATCTAAGTGTAGGAACTGAAAGAGCTTACATTTATTTCATTTCATAAATTGCAAACTAAGTTAAGTTATATCCCAGCTGTGAAAAAGCAAGGTGGTATTTAAACTGATAAACTACAGCTTTTATTTCAAACATAAACCAAGTCACAGAAAGCTACGCAGAAGCTTGCACAAAACAGCTGATTAACATTATATGTGTGTGTGTGTGTGTTACTTTTTCAATGTGTGTGTGTGTGTGTGTGATGAAATGTAAACAATAACAACAAGGATGGCAACGAAAAGCGTCCCTAGTTACTTTGCCATGCAGACGTCTGTCGGGCTGTCGCAACCTACACTTGCACACTTGCACATATACACAGATACACAGATACACAGATACATACACACACAGGGCACACACATACGCAGACGCAGATTTCCAGTTAAGCGCCTGTTTCAGTTCAGTTTGATTCAGTTTCACTTTCAGTCGTCGCTTGACTTCCGCACGGAAGCGTTCGTTGCGTTCTCCTCTCTCTCTGTCTGTCTCTGAACTCTCTCTCTCTCTTTCTCCTCACGTTCCGTGGTTTTTTGTTTTGTTTTTTTGGTTTTTGTTTTTTTGGTTTTCCTCTTGTTGTTATCGGTGTGCAAAGCAAACAAAATACATATTTATATTCAAGTTTGTTGAGAAGTTTCCATCAAAATGTTATCATAAGAAAAAAAAAAAACGGGCTAACAAAAATAAAGAAAAAAATATCAAAGTGGCAAAATGTTCGAAATAAATAACAAAGTCGTCGCTTGGAAATTGGGCTGAAAGGAAAATGCTCATTTCCCTGCTGCCAAGTTGCTGTTGTTGTTGTTGTTAGCGTTGAACAGCTGCTGTTGCTGTTATTGTTACATTTACTGTTATTATTATTATTATTATTATTACTATTGTTGTTGTGCACGTGTGTATGTGTGTGGGTGTGTGTGGGGTGTGTGTGTACAGGGAAATTAAAAGTTACGCCATTTATGCCGCCTTCTCTCAAAGTAAAACAATGAACACAAAACCATTGGGCAACAAATTAATGAAACAACTATGCGTGTGTGTGCTGTGTGTGTGTGTGTGTGTGCTGTGTGTGTGTGCTGTGTGTGTGTGTGTGTGTGTGTGTGTGTGTGTGTGTGCAAATACAAATCTATTAGGGCATTTTTAATTTGCGTCCCAAGACGACGACAGCAATAAAGACTGCAAACTGTGTCAAATGTGCAGCAAGCAGCAGCAGCTGTTTCAAATGCAGCTATATATATATATACGTACACACACACACACAAACACACACTGCTCGCAGCTACCACAAGAGGAGGCAGCCAAGAGTTGCCATCGCCTTTGTTTTCATCCAGTCCGTCCGAGCAGAGAACTTGGCTGCCTCCGCATTTGTTTACACACACAGCTCCAGGCTGCCTTCACATGTGAGTGTGTTGTTTGCTGCTGTTGCAAGTACATATATCGGTCTGTGTCTATAGACTTTGATGTGTATTCAATGTGGCAAGGCATTGATATATGGGTAACACTTATTTAGTTGTAGCTGCCGCAATCTGCATTGCCATTGTCATTGATACACATACACGCACACTGACACTACTCACACCACTCACACACACTCACACACACTCAACACACACGTATCCTAAAAAATATGAAAAACTAGATACTTTATATGACAAAGCGATGTTATTGATATTTTTGATTAAGAGCAGTCAGTTCAACCTTGACCACAGCCTCAAGGCTATTATGATGAAGACATCAAACTTCACATTCCCACACAGACTGGAGTCCGTCAGCCTATAAATTTAAGAAATATACGAATTGTTCCTATGAGAGCTAGAATAACTTCGTCGAAATAATATAATATTTAAAAATAACATACATAGCTGAAGAGCTTGATTAGGTTAACTTGATAAATGCAAAAAAAGAGTTTCATGGCGAACTCAACTTTTGACAAATTGTTCGGTTCGATAGCTCAGTTAAGCCTTATTGGCAGATTATTCATCATCAGTTTGGTTGTGCACGCTTATCAAAATTGTGAGCATTGATTGCAAGAATGAATCCCAGAAGTTGTCTATCAAGAGTATATATATATTTATATATATTTATATACATAGCAGGTAAAGTTTAACTGGCGATTTTATTCAGCAAAAAAAATTTGATTAGATTCGAGTAAGTGACTGAAAAAAAATCTATATATAAATATGCTAAATAAAAACTGATGAAATGGCAGATAAAGTGAAGAGCAAAAATGAGAATAAAAATAAACATGCCCATAGGCGCATCATTTATAAAGTGTAAAAAACTGCACCACTATGTTGGAGATGCCATCAATCAAATGGCTATCTATAAGCACACACACACACTCACACACACACACACACACACACACAAGGGACTTTACCAATTTATTCACTTTTTTTATTTGGCAGTTCAAATGCGGTTTCTCGAGCAATTTGAACATCGAACACAATTTTTTGCTATTGGCTTCGACCTATGCAAACAACCACAATAACTCGACCGCAGTCCTTTTGAGCACATCAATCATACGCACTGATGTGCGGCCCAAACATTTGCATAGCACGTGCGTATGTGTATGCGTGTGTGTGTGTGTGTGCGTCGGTTGAGAGCTAATGTGAAGCACAGCCAGCAGTTAACAGCACTTGACCACTACACTCACAAAAAAAACAAAATCAACTTCATTTTAATAAATCGCCTTTCCTTTGACTCCAATGGCTAGTCACTAGAAGATTATTATATTAATTATTAATTATTTTACTAATAAGCATTTGTATTTTATGTTTTCACATATATAAACATTTTACATAGTATCTCTTAATTTCTTATTTCTTACTAATGATGTTTCTCTTAATAAGAGAAAATATTTTTAAAAATTAGAAGAGTCGCCATATTTTTTTTGTATTGTCGATTTAAGGCAAGAGTTTCTAAATTTTTGAAATATTTCTTAAGAATAGAAAAACGTTCTATTTTGTATGGCGACTTACTAAAATTGATCGATCTTTTTTTCTGAGTGTAGCCACGTCTCAACACCAACTCCCATCCCCCGTCCACGTCGCATTTGGCAAAGTTTTTGGGGCCGAACAATATGCAAATTGTAATGGCTCAGATTGCTTGTCGGCTTAACTGGAAGAAGCGTCGGGTATTTTATGTGTAATCCAGCGAAACTTTTCGCCCCACTGCCAACTTTTGACTGTTGGCTTTTGGCTCTTGCCTGGCACGGTTTATGCTAATAACTTGCATATCGCCACATACGTTGCACGCTGACTAATTCAATTTTTGGCATTTTCACACTAAGTCGTTTATCTGTGGCAAACACGTTACCAGAAACTTGCCACCAAATTGAATCAGTAACAGTAACCAGCCCCAAAAACCAACACCTCATCATCATCATCATTGTCAGCAATCATTAGCAGCATCATCTGTGGGATCAACATCATCATCATCATCATCATCATCATCACTGTCATTGTCATTGTCATTGTCATATTTGGGTTGAGCTTAAGTCAAGCGCAGAGATCAACCTGTCGTGGGGGGTTGGCCGCGGATTGGAGGGGATTGGAGGGGGGGAGTGTTAGTGGTTGGTTGTTGTGTGCGATTATGTAAATTTCATTGGGAAATTTATGACGAGAACATGCTACGTCGTATGCATGCCATAAGCAGCTCATTAAATGCCAACAAAAAATCTTTGGGGCTCATCGGCACGTCTAGTTCATTTAGTGGCACCACCATAACCAGCCATAAGGTCGTGCCCAGTTGCTACACTTGAAAAAAAAAAAATAAATTTTGTATACCATCCATCTTATTTAGAATAGCGATCAAAAAGATTCAAAACGCTTTGAATCAGAATTAAGGTATAATTAATATTTTTCATAGTTTTTTATATTCGATTGTATTTCTTTAATTCAAGATAAATTTCAAAAATTAAATAATCAGAAATATTGTCTTTAGTAACAGTCACAGATTAGAAAAAAAATACAAGAACATAGAACTAAGATTTGCATTTCTAAATATTAAGGTGGATTTTCTAAAATTAAGAAAGTATTGTTTCCAAAAAATAATAGACAATTTCAAAATGTTTTTCTTACTAAGACAATATATTTCGAAACAATAGAGAAAATCGTTATATTATTTGTATTTTGAATTTAGGGCTAGCCTTTCCTGTTTTTGTTTCACAATATTTGGAAATAATTTTTTAAAAGTGAAAAACTATCTATTTCGGAGGGGGATTTTCGAAAAGTTAGAGCGATATTATTATTGCTGAGTGTGCACAAATAGATATATATATATAAATGTAGAGACATATGTACATGTTTTTATTCTCAGTGCTGTTCGCAGCTGGCAATGTTTTGCGCTAATTCGCAATGCGTGTGTAATGGCGCCATTTTGTGATTAATGAGCGCTGAAAACTGAATGTGAATGCGAATGTGAATGTGAATTCCAATGAGAAGACAGCAATAGCAACAGCAAAAGCAACAGCAGCAAGAGGAAGTGAGCAAGCAACAGCTTAAGCCACAAACTAATCAGTATTATTATCGTCATAATCATAATCATCAACATCTTCCACTTACATCATCATTAACAAGGCACAGCAAGAACAATCAACAAGAATAACAACAACAACAACAACGACAACAACTAAATAGAATAAAAAAATAAAAACAAAAACAAACAGAGAAACAGAGAAACAACGGGATCAGCGATTATGGTTGAAATACAAAAGCCACATTCGGCCCTTAAGCGGCCCTCGTTGAAACGGGAAACAGTTGTGGTGAACAATAGTGCACCCACCATCAAAAAGGTGACGCTGGTGCCCAAGGATGAGGTGAGTTTGGGGTGGGTAATGGGGAAGTGGTTTGTTACTAGTAAATTACATAATTATGCGCTGCATAATGTGTTCTTTGTTCTTTGGTATTACGGAATTTGCATAAATTGTAGCCGTCAAATTTTGTCTTGCTTTTTGATCGTCTTGAAAATATTTTGAAAATGTTAACGCGATTAATTCATTTAATCCAATCAGAAGTTCACTTAAATATGCATGTCATCCTGAGTGTCCTTTTGAGTGACTATTAATTATGTATATATAACGGAAATAATCTTGGCAATGTATACATTTCCCGTTTGCTGTTCAGCCTATTCGGCTTACAACGGACTAATATAATAATAATGAACACTTCTCATCTTGAATGTTTAATAACATTTAAGGTGACTGCTTGAACAATTGAACAGAAACAAGCAATGAAATTTACTCACTCCTAATCAGATTTTATATTCAAGTCGAAGTTGTTTCCCATGTTTTTACTTAGTGAAGAAAGTTTAAAAATAATGTTTAATAATATTATAAGTAACAAAATAGGCCAATATAACAAACACCCTGGAAAATAAAAATATGCTTTCTAAATTTTTGAAAAAATCCACACAAAAGTTTAAATTACTAAATTAAAATTTAGGGCAATTTTTATAACTCATGATAAATGATGACATACAAATTTGTAAGTTATTCATATTCATCAAGCATATACATATATATCTATATATATATATATACATTTGTTAATCTGTATATATACACATTAAAGAACAACAATTTTCCAATCTCAACAGCGTCGCTATTAAAGTATTCGTGTTTCATATGTGTATGTTTTATGTATGTCAGTATGTATGTATGTGTGTATGTCTTGTCCTTGAGAACGGTACAGTTTTTGGGAGACAAGTTAATAAAGTATGCAAATGTTTTTGCCTGGCTGTGTCCTTAGTTGCCGCCATTGTCTTTGGCTTTGGCCATGCAAAAAAGGCTTAACTGGAGCCCTTTTTCTAGGCTCATTTAATTGGTTTTATACGCGGAAGATAAACAATTGCTCCCAAAAATATCTGCAAAACGGGAAACATATATTTTAGCACAGCTCTAAGCTCAAAAAATAAAAAATAAAACCCCAAAACGCCCACACCCTCAGCATAAAATTACAAATGGGAAAACGTTTCTGTCTTTGTCTTTATGTTGGTCCCCTCAGCTTATGATGTTGTCGCAGCTCACTTGCGAAATTCATAAACATAAATGGGGTATGCCATACTAAGCAAATACCCAGTAACATTTTAGTGACACACTTATCGACTAAATATATATGCGTATATTAAATATGATCTACAATGATTAAATATTGATTGTGGCATACTTTTCGTCGAGCACATCCTGTGCAGTTGTGGACAGCGTTTGTGCAGGGTATAATTGGTGACCGCGCACAGATTGCACAGATTTTCAGTTTATAAATGCAAATTATAAACTGGCTGAAGGCGTAACAACTTTCGATTGGCTTTTCGTTATGGAACGTGCCATAAATAAACTCCATTTTCCATATCGATTGCCTATCGCTTGGCTCCTTCCCCCCATCCCCGCCCCTCCCCTCCCCTATCACCCTCCACTGTTGTGGCCCTGGGTAATGCTATCAAGAACAGGCTGTCCGCCACGACACGTTTCCGGAGCAGGAGCAAACATTTTGCTGCAAATCTTGAGGCCATAAATAAAACTCCCCCCACCTTTTCTATTCCTATGCCCCTCCCCCCTATTTTATTACCTTTGAAAAGTTGTTTGGCTGGCAGGCAAGGCGAAATAAATAAATAAATAAAATACAAATAAAATTTATAGAGCCAGCTCAGCAGGCAAGAGGGAGAAATAATTGAGCAGTCCTGACAAAATGTTTTACGACTCTCATAATTCTTTTTCTTCGGCTACCTTCTATTTTTTATGTTGAAATTAAATTTAATTTGTCAGCCGAAAGGTAATTGCAAAATGCTTAAACTTTTCCCACTGCTCATCGTTATTGTCGCCTGTCACATTCCCACAGCACGTCCCACGTCCCACGCCACCCCTCCCATCCACTGCCCGCCACACACTCCTGGCCCGACACTAAAATATGTCACACGGTCTACACACTCTCCGCCTCCGCCTCCACCTCCACCTCCCCCTGTCATCATCATTCCTGTCAGCATCACATGAAAAACTGTTCAAATCTCATTTCGACTTGCTAAAATTAAATTTTACGATAAGTTGTGAAGGACGGCAGGGATAAAGCAGTAAGGACACTCCCAAACCAGCTCTGCACTGATTTCCCTTTAATTATCCTAATTAAGCGGTGTCAAATACACTCAAATAAAACAGATATAGGTATATACATATATATATATATATATATATATATATATATATATATATATATATACAGTATGTATATATTATGATTATTATTATTTTTAACTCCTGCAAAAAAACGAAAGGCGATCAAAAATAAAATTCTGTAAATTATAAATGAAATTGTTCCCAGTGTAGGCGGAACGTGTGCACAGTACCGCAACCACAGTTAAACCCACAGCCACAGCCACAGCCCCAGCGACCTTGAGCTCTTCCCTGCTAATGACAAAACTCAGGCCACGCCCACTTCCATGCCGCGCCCGCCGACAAGGCCGGAAATGAAAATGGTTGAACATTTTGGGTGTTCATTTTGTTCGGCACAGTTCATAAACTGACTGTCAGCCTACCCGTCACGTGGACAACTTTGCATGAATCAGTTAAGCACCCTCCTTGCCCCACTAAAACTTCCCAAAAATAACAACCACTGAAGCCAGCACCCTTTGTATGCCATTTTTGCTGTACTTTGTCAAATTACACAGATTGTTTTGTACTGCATTTGGAAAAAAGGTTTGGCGCTTTTGACAATTGTTTTTGTTTAATATAGAACTTAAATTGGCAGCGTGATAATTATATTGTGAGAACTGTAAAAAGTAGGGCGTCATACATGAGCCGGAACACGTAGCGACACCGCGTGAATTTTGAACACACGCCCGGAACCGGAACTCGACATTTTTAAAGAGCCACTTATAGAAACCGATTATTATTAGTACATATAGTAACGCAAACGAATACCGCTTGATTGTTCATCTAGGTCAAACCTTTATAAATTTTAGAAATATTCTTCTAATATTTACGAACTATATCTAATAAATATGGAAACCTTATATCTTTAATAGCGGTTTCCATTATAGGCCAATTCTTTTTTCTGATTGTAGATAAGGAACTGGCCAAGATGGCGGACAGGAAAAAGCAGAAGGAATAACTCAATAAATAAATGTGGGCAATAAATTTGCACATGCAGGCAAAGCCAAAGGCAAATTCAAACTGAGATAACTTTGTTGACGACTGATAAGAAAAAACACTGAACAAAAACTGTGCATAAATTGCCACCAAATATTTTGTTCAAGTATGTTTAACATAAATTATTAAATAATTGGCATACCAGGCATTGTTCATAGCTGAACTTGGCTCTTTACTCCTTACTCTTACAGCAATTCAATTGCTAATTTTGGCTTTTGGCTTTTGGTTGTTGGGTATTCTTTATATTATTGTCTCATATTGGCTGGTCGAGAGGGGAAACCAATTTCAAAATTGCAGCTTCTTGTAGATCATGTTCATTTCATCAATAACTGTTTCGCGATTATCGATAGTAATCGATGCCCCTTAGCACTAAAGGCCACAATCTTAAAGATATAACTTTCTAATCAGGTATGTAAGTAAGAAATTCGTAGAAAATTGTATTTTTACATATTTACCAACTTTTTGCAAAGATGCATATTTTGCATGCATATCGAAAATGTGCACGTAACGATTCTGTTAGCTATCGAGTTAAGTTCAGGGAATATGCTGGTCGAGCTCTCTCGACTAGAGCATTCCTAATTGCTCTCGAGCAAAGTAGAATTAGCCTTTCATTAATAATTGCCGCACAGGCGCACGCATATGTGGCAAGTACTACGACCAGCTTGGGTGGTTCCACTGGTTCCAGTGAGTCGGGCGGGTCGGGTTCGGGTTCGGATGCGGATGCGGATGGGTCGTGTAGGTGCGGCCACTTTATAAATGATCTGGGACCAGAGACCATCGTAATGAAATGATTTGTGTGTGTTTGCCTACTTTGTTTGCCAAGTTTCTTTCATTCCAGCACAGATGCCTCTCTAACTCTCTCTCTCTCACTCTCTCTCTCTCACTCTCTCTCTCTCTCTCTTTCTCTCTCTGTCTGTTTCTCACTTTCTCTGTTTGTCTCTCTCTGTCTCTGCTTTTTATCGCACATAACATGCCGGCCGCTCATCAATATTGAAAATCATTTGGCTGCAACAGCCGCTTGAGGGCCATTTTCTGTTGACCCTTGTCATCTGTTTGGTCTATTGCTCTCTACAACCATGGCCTAACCCTATCCCACCTCCCTTCCCACATTTCATAACATTGTCGAATTTCACAAAACACTTGCAAGCATTTTGTTCACGATTCAATTCAATTCCCATTCCCATGCCAACAAGGAGAAAAAAACAATCAGTATTAGGCAGGATTTTAAAGGGATTCTTAAAAAAAAAAGAAAAAAAGAAACTCATTTAAGACTTAGAATGTCAATTGCAATGTATTGTTTGAGTTTAAGATATCATTTTGGATGAATTTTCGAAATTTAAGCAAAGCTTACACAATGAATACAAAATTTGTATTAAAGATTAAAATGGATGGATAACAATAAAACTATATTAATATCACTTGCTTGGAATTATGGCAATGCAAACTAAACTAAATGCAATCACGAGTCTATAATAATGTTGAATCCGACTGCAATATACCCTGATCTCAACTTGAACTCACTTTTCACTTTGACTATGTTGAATGCGTAAAAGGACTGTATATTTATAGCCTGAAATTGTTAAAAAGGGCAGAATAAAATAGTCTAAAAGTATGTAACAGGCAGAAGGAAGTATTTTCAACGAGTATCAGCCATAAAGTATATATATTCTTGATCAGAATGAATAACTGAGTCGATCTAGCCATCTGTCTCATTTTCTGTCCTCATTTTGTGAATAAGTTGTATACTCTCAGTTTTAAAGCTATCTTTGTTGAAATTCAGCATATATTAGCATATATATGAATTGTTTCACATATGAATTGAACAATCGGTCAAAAGATTTATGCTTTAGCCTCCGAGTGCACTTTGTGGAGAAATATTTGCTTGCTTTGATTGTGTGGAAATTCTATTAAAATGTATGAAATTCAATTGGGAAATGGCCAATGGGCACCGTTGCTTGGCTATGACAATATTTCATTAAATTTCCCACTAACTCCAATTAGATACACACATACATATGTACATATATGTGTACAGCAGAGCAAGGAGAACAATTGACTGGACTTTTGCCGTTGGCTAGTATTGGGCTGTGCTGAGAAGTTATGACCCGATAATAAAACGAAATTAATTGCTCTGACTGAGCCTACCATATATATATATATATATATGTGTGTGTGTGTGTGTGTGTGTATCTCGTTAAGTGTGTGCTGGGAATTGGGAGATTGTGTCCTGGGACAGATACATAGAATTGTGAGCTGCAGGCACATGGTGAAAAAAAAAATATAAAACTTTTATTGGACTGGACACATCATAAATTTACACACACACACACACACACACACACACACACACACAAAGCGAGCGGTTAGCGACAACAATTGTGAATTGTCTGATGTCCACTTATTATGACCATTGTGACTGCCGTTGTTGCTGTTGCTGTTGCTGTTATTGTTGCTGAGCCTTCATTAGCCACTAATGCGACTTGTCCAATAAAAAGGTGTGACTATTGTCATGGCAAAAGCTGCGGGAAATGTGCATGTAATTTATATTTATATATAATATAATATAATATGATATACGAAGGCTATTTGGTTGGCTGAAGTTGGCTTAGTGTTTATTTTTACTGTTCTTTTTCTCTTCCTTACCCATAAAAATAGGTTAAAATGGGTATAACGCTTTTGTGCACAAAGATGTAACAGACGGAAGGAAGTATCTCCGATCTCATAAAATATATATATATATATATATATATATATTCTTAATCAGCAATTGCAGCCAAGTCGAATTAGCCATGTCCGCCAGTCCGTCTGTATAAACACGTGTATCTCAGAGACTATGAGATCAAGAGAGCTTCAAATTTATACCACGGGTAGATCAAGTTAATTTAATTTTATCGATATCTGCCGCTGTTTTACGAATTTCGATATATATCGGCTTACAATAGCAATAAAAGCCATAATTTTTAAGCGCTCTGACCTCCAATTGATATTAAATATTCAGCGACTGGCCAACTTTCATCGAAGTCAAAGCTGACATTTGTTCCTTTTTTTTCTTGTCATTGTTGGCAAGCCTTTTGGCCAGGTGCCAAGTGCAAAGCTTTGCGGATGCGATTACAGCTCATTAAATGCACGTCGAACAATCGTTGAATCGATGTTCTTTCTGCGCCTGCTACTGCTGCTGCTGGTGAAGTTCTTAACGATGAGGCATTGCCAGAGCATCTATTATTCTTCTACTTCTTACACTTATAGTTCTTCTTCTTCTTCTTCTTCTTCTACTACTACTTCTTGTTGTTGTTGGCTTTATTGTGGCTGTTGTAAATCGATTTGCATTGGCATTGAGTTGAAAAGAGGACTTCCCTTTTACATTTAATTACGTGTCAAAAGCATTTTCACTTGCTAACCGAAACTTATTTTGCTTCGAAGCCAATCGCAACTCAAAGCTCCTTTGTATTAAACGAACATTAAATACATTAAGCAGACAACCAAAATAAAAAAATATTGTTAATTAAGCAATGTTACACTCAGAAAATATACCGCTCTCAATTTTATTAAATCGCCCTGGAGAACCGCAAGCTTTTCTTTTTTTAGAAATAATTTGGAAATATTAACAAAAATATTTCAAAGACTTAGAGAGACTTGCTCTAAATCAAAAATTTACTGAATAAAAAATGCACTTTTAGAAATATTTTCAATTATTACAAAAAACATTTCTAAAAAGTAGAAAATTCTCAAACAGTAATCAATTTTAGTTCACAAACCAAAAGTCGCCTTTCAAAAAATGCAATTGTTTATGAAACATATAAGTAACAATAAGGCCAATAAATAAACACATAGAAAACAACACTCTGGAAATGATATATACATTTTCGAACAATCAACAGCCATAAATTTTGTAAATATATTTTCTGAATAAAAGGGTGACTAACCCTTTGAGCCAAAAGTATGTCGATTTCCTAATCGTTTTTTATAAGTGTACCATAAAGTGAATACTGCTAGCCTATATATTTATATTTGTATTTGTATTTGTATTTATACGCACTTATTCATTTATTTATGTAAGCTTATAACCCCTCTAATGGGGTATTATAATTTGATTTTCAAATAAATATAGAAAGCAGGAAAATCATGTTGAAAATGAATGCAGAGCATTTACCACATTGACACAATCCATATGAGAATCTTTTGGTTTTATTTACTGTTGACCAATGAAAATGCGCTTTGGTTCAGTTTTAACTGTTTTTATTTCTCAATTGCCATTTGGCCATTTGGCAACACAATTAAATAGAAAATGAAAATTAAATTGAAGCACACAAGATGTTTGCGAACAATTGGAAATGTCGGAAAACTTATCGCACACACACAGACAGATTAGTTGGCAGCAGCCACAGCCACAACAACCAAGAGCAAAAGAGCGCGAGAGAGAGAGAGAGAGAGAGAGAGATAGCTGCTCCTGGGGCAATGTAATAGCTGAAAAAGAGGCAAAATCCAATTAAACACTCAACACACGACTTAAGAATTAAAGACCAGATGCAACATTTGTGTGAGCAACTTTCTCAACTGTTTTCTGAGTGCGAATTTCTGCTCTGTGTGTGGCTGGCATTATTTATGGCATAGTTAACAAAAGACAAAAAAAGAAAACACAAAAAAATAATGCCATGAGAAATGAAAGCAACGGCAACATTGTCGAATCGACACTTGGGGGAGACCTGTAGTTAATGCTCAAATTTTCGAACCACAACGGTTGAAGCTCTGCGAAAGTCCTTTCGCTCATCTACATTCCTGGAGATAATTACATTTTTGGCCAACAGGCATTTGCACAACACAACATTGTTGAGCTGCACTGAAAATATGCGACTCTCACTCAAAAATGGTATGGAACTCAAACCAATAATATGCTGGTGGTAAATGATGCAAGTGGCAAGTGGTGAATTGAAATTTTCACTTGTTTCTGTTGCACAAACAGAATTCCAATGGCTCATGCAATCATAGCCTTAAAATACCCCTAGAAAATCTACTCACACCTATATTTATATATTTACATAACATTGGGAAATATTTTCTCGCAGTGCAGTGATGCGTTGGCTTGCAACAAATGCCGTGCACAGGGGAGTACCCAGCTTATCGTAAAGAGGGGCACCGAATTGTAATTTATTATACATATTGAAATCGAGTAAATGAAAAGATGCCTCTTCTCAAATTAAACCAACAAATTGTGCAGATTTTCCTTTTTAGAGACACGCCCCTCTGTTAAGGCCCTTGGCCATACAAGAGCCTACCTTAGCAACGAAAGTCGTAAAATGCAATCATGCTTGCAACGTTGCAACGTTGTGTGGTAAGCAACAATCCTTTGTGACCGTTTGCCTGCCCCATTTCCCCCACACACACATGCATAGTTGATGCAGGCTGAGTGTGGCACAAGGAGCAGAGCCCTATGTACATATATGCCATATTTATATAAGGACGAACGTGTTTTCCACAAATCTTGTTATGAACCAGTATGCCAGGTGCATGCCACACACAACAGTGGCACAAACGTATAGACTAGATAGTCAAATGTTTTCCCATTGATTACGAACACGTTTCTTGTCATCGACTGGCAACTGGCTGGGTAAATAAATAAAAACTTAACAAAAAGAAAACAAATAAAAACTCTAAGTGCTTAAATATTCCAAGGAGGGTTGAGTAAAATTTCAAATCACAAACGTATCCATTAAATTTGGCAAGTCTAGCTTATGTGGTAGATGTGGACTTGATGGACCCTTACACAGTACAAACAATTTATATCCTTATAGATATTTAAAAGGCAAAACATAAACAAAAATGAAAACAACAGTTACTTCCGGTCTTTTATGAATTGTTAAACAGTGTTTGGATTGCAGAACCCAATATTAAACAAAATGGGTAAATAAAAGCAAGTCCTGTGCATCTTGGCAAAAATGATAAGACTGTTGTAAGCTGTTGTAAGGATTATATAGCTACTACTTAAAATTTAAGTAGCTAGGTGCTAAAATATAAATTGCATATTTTACTACCCCCCATTCGTGGCAAAAGCAACTCGCAACGTTAAAAAGGCGACAGTAAAAAACCATCATTTTATTGTTATACTAAAGAACTACGCAAAAATTCTGTGCAAACGCATTAACAGAATGTGTGTCCCTTTGACACTTTTGAAAAAAGCAACATAAAATAATTACTATATCAGATTAAATTATATCTACTTTTTAATTAATATTAATATTATTTTGAATATCGTCTGCTTAAACAGAGGCCACCAAACAATAAACAAAACCCGAAAAGAAATGCCTGAATTGTAAGAGCTGTAAGAATCCAAGTTGAATCTTGTGATTTTAAGATAAAGTTTAAATTGAATTTAGCTTTAATTAATTTCATTTCACCAAACCATCTGACAGCGCTTACACATCTTTAAAATCCGATAATAATAATAATATATTAAATGATTATATGTATGTATAGTAAACCATTCCTCGAGTGCTGCATTCTAGCATTAATTCTAATTGAAATTCTGACAACCTAAACTGGTCCAAGGCTAGTAACCGTAAATTATTTCAATTAGCATTTCATGCACTTCTGTATACTGAAATCCTATTACCGGAAAGTCCATAAAAACTGCATTGCATATAAATTTTTAATTCAATTTCAGCACTAAACAAAGCACACTAACAAAATTTGTTCAGATGGAAGCCAAATAAAAATGGGTACGCCTGAAAAGGGGGCGTGACAACGGCGCAAATGTTCAGTGTGGGGCAGTGGGGGAAGGCAAATGTGCTTGTAAATTGCTGTGGCCCTGAACCAGAACATTACCACCAATCCCCAATCCCAATCTCACTCGCAATCCCAGTTCCACACACATACACCCACCATGCAAAGTGCTTGGAAATAGTTTTAGTTCAGTTATAAAGTTGTTGTTGTTTTGTGATGTTGCCACTGCTGTGTGGGTGAGTGTGTGCATGTGTGAGAGCTGCAGTCCTAAATTCATTTCGCTTGTCAATTAAGTCTGCATCAAGGACTTTTGTTACCCAACACTTGCCCAACCCACCCATCAAGTTGCCAAGTTGCCAACACTGAATGCATTTTATATTCGCACTCAAAACGAGAATTCCTCGATTGCCTCTTGTCTTGGATATTTTTTGGGCAATTTAGAGAGATGCACACCATGCCACACATTTTGGCGTCTGCTCTGTTCAAACTTGAATTACATTTTGATTCTTCTTTGGCAAAACTGAATTCAATCAATAAACGATATCATCACAAATTGTATTACAAGCCCAGTTAGCAAAGCAACAAAAAATATATAAAGAGACAAAATAACTGGAATCGAACAAACACATCTTCATCATCATCGTTATTATCATCAATTGTTCTTACCCATTCCAATCAACGGCAATCAATCACAAATGTATATATATATATATATATATATATATATATATAGAGAAAGTTCACAAATGTCCGAATAGGAAAACAAAAAATAACCAAAAAGAATTTTGAGACGTAGAAAGAATGTTTATTGTTCTTTTGTCGACTTTAAGATACACTATTCACTACTCTTTCTTTCGCCTACTTAACTTAAAAAACAATGGCAATTTAAATTCATTTTTGTATGTTTTGTCTTCATTTAATAATATTCTATTGTCTCTGTTGAAGAATAAATACATTTCAAAAGTATAGATAAAAGTATGCAGGTATGGTCGATACGCAAAGACTTTAATTTGGTTGATTGGATTAATGTAATGCAGCATAATTAGTAATTAGCACAAGGTGCAGCAGTCAATTGGCAAATGAGCTAGGAGAAAGACCGGAGTCGGGAGTTCGAGCCCCGAGCCCGGAGCCCGGAGCCCGGAGCACACCCACTCAACAAATAATCCATTAGCGCAATCGATTTAAGGCATCTTTAGTAACAATGTTTGGGAAGTTTGGGAATTGATTAATGAAACAACAAAATAATAATAATAAGGAATTACATTTTTTTGGAATATATCTATATATGTTATTTTAAATATAATTTTAATTAATCAAAATAGTTGTGTCAAAGCGGAATAAAAATTTTTTAACTAAAATTGTTTAATTAAAAGGTTTTTCGCATACTTCAGAAAATATTCATACATATTCATGGATATATTCGATATAATTCGAGTTATTTAATTGAAAATAATTTACAATTAATAGTAATATAATTTAAAGTAATTGGTAATTAAAATGTCATTTTGTAATTGGGGTTGCAGGAACTGGTGGCCATATCGCCGGAGCGTCGCAATTGGCGTGGCATATTCATAGCCCTGCTGGTTATCGCTGCCGTCTTCAGCCTGATCATCTTCTCCATATTCCTGCTGTCCCCGGAGGATGAGGGACTCCGAATCCGTGGTCGCCGAATGTTGCCCAGCGACATTCTCAGCAAAAGTTTGCAATGGAAGCCGTTCAACGGCACCTGGAGCAATGGTTCGTCACACAATTATATCATATTTAACAAAACAATTAATGATTTATGCTTCTATAGATCACGAGTTAGTTTATCGTGATCCAACGGGCGGTCTGTCCATACTGAATATGACAGACTATACCACTCGCATTCTGATGACTAATTCCACATTTGTGAGTAGCCGATAATGTAGACCCTAAATTCCTCTGTATTGTTCTATTTCCATCTATGTATATGGCTCTGCCCTCCTTTAAATTCCATTTATATTCCTCAACTCTCCCCAACATTTCTCTGTATTTCTCTATATTTTCTCTAAATTCCTCAATATTCCAATATATTTCCTATATTCCACTATATTCCTCTACATTTCTCTACGTCCCACCAAATTCCTTTAAATTTCTGTAAGTTATTTTATATTTCCTTAAATTCCTAAATATTCCTATATATTCTCTAAAATTCTTTATGCTCCACCATATTTCTCTATATTCCTATAAATTCCTATATTTTCCTCTATGTTTCTGTATTTTTCTTTATACTCCGGTATATTCCCCTGCAATTCTCTATATTCTTTTGTATTCCTATAAATTCTTCTATATTCCTCTATTTTCCCCAACATTTCTCTATATATTTCCCTATACTCCCCGTAAATTCCTCCACATCCCTTTATTATCTACTCTCTCTCTCTCTCTCTCTCTCTCTCGCTCTCTCTCACTCTCTCTCTCTCTCATACATACACACAGCGCCAACTGAATGCTGAAACGTTTCTGGTGGCTCCGGATCAGAAGTACGTGTTGCTGCAGTCGGACAGCAATGCTGAAGGCTCCAGGTACGTAGCTCATTTGAGATGATCTTCAAGTTTGTGGCAGCTGATTAATTTGGTTAATACTGATGCTGAAATAGACACCACGTGTATGAGGTGCAAACGGCGAACACATTTCCACTGGGACCAACGGAGAATATTGCCGAGGCGCCCCATCTACAGCATGTGGTTTGGGCACCCATCAATCCACCTCCACCTCTAACTCCAACTGCAGCTGCTCCTGCTACAAGTGCAGCTGCAACTGCAAGTGCAACAGGTGCTGCACAGTCGTCAATGTCGCCACTGCCCAGCGGCAGCATTATATTAAATAGTCTAGCCGTGGCTGCGGCAGGCGGCGCCGGCAAACCGACGCCCACAACCGGATCCGGATCCGGATCCGGATTCGGAACTGGTGCCGCAACTGGAGCTGCCACGGCGAATGGCAGCGGACAGGCGAATGCGAATGGTGGCAAGTTGGCGGGGGCATATACCCTCAACCAGGCGATCGCCTTCGTGCACCACAACGACATCTACTACAAGCCCAAGGTGCAGGGTGAACTTGTCTGCCGCATCACACAGACGGGCGCCGCTGGCGTCTTCTACAACGGCGTGCCCGACTGGACGTACGAGAATGTCCCCGAGCTGGAGAGCAAGCGGAGCAGCATCGTCTTCTCGCCGGATGGCCTCTTCCTAGCCTTCCTCAGCTTCAACGACAGCGACGTCAGCGAGTACAAGTGAGTAGCCCATTGAGTGGTTGTGAATGCAACTGAATACAGGTGGGTAAGTAAAAGTGAATACAAGTGGGTAATTTAGAACATTCCCACAGCATCTGCCACATTCCCATTAAATACGCTGGAATTAATCAATTACAATAAGTAAATAAATACAATTTGAGAGGAATTAAATATTCTTTTTATTTGGTTTTTGTAAACTCAAAGAGAATGAGTTAAAATAGGTCTATTTTTTTTTGCAAACATTTCTGCCCCCTAAAATACATTTATATATATATATTCCTGATCAGCATCAATAGCCGAATCGATTAAGTCTCTATTTCCAAATTTGAAATTTAACTTCTCGTATTTCATACATGCAGATCAAGTTTATTTCATTTTTCCGATAAATGCCGCCGTTTGGCTTATATCGATATAAATCGATTTTCGATACACTTTGAGATATATATCTAAATACATCTAATTTGTAATATTTAACTGTTTAACAACTGGGTGCTCAAGTCGAGTCTGCTAGAAGCAAAGCGAAGCCTCTCCAACATGTTACTTATTGCATCTTTGTGTCTGTTGGCAGATACACCTGGATGGGCGACAATGTGAAGTATCCGGCGGTGTTGAGTCAACGTTATCCCAAGGCCGGTGCCCGCAATCCGAATGTGACTGTGAATGTGGTCAATCTATCGGTGATCAAGTACATCTTTCCCACACAGATCAAGCTGCCCGCCGAGTTGGGCAACGGCAGCTATGTGGGCGGCCTGACTTGGGCATCGCCCATCGATCTGTCCGTGACGGTGACGAGTCGCGACCAGACTAAGGCGACAACGGTGATTTGCCGGGCACCACACTTCCTCTGCCAGGTGGTGCACACCGAGGTGACCATCAACGATGGCTGGGTGCTGCCCGCTGAGCGTCCCATCTTCTCCGCCCGCATCGCTGCCCAGCTGCGCGGCAGCCTGTTGCGTCAGTTTCAGTTCCAACAGCAGGAGCCAATGGCCAGCGAACCCGGCAAGAATGGAGTGGATGCAACCACAACCACAACCACCACCGTTGAGAATCCGGCGAATGTCACAAATGGCCAGACAACGTATGAGATAACCAACGGTGGCTATCTGCTGAAGCGTCTGCCCGTGCGGGATGGCGAACATGGTCATTATCGTCATGTGGTGTTTATTTCATCGCTGGATCGTCGGCCGGTGCCGTTGACCATGGGTCGTTTCGAGGTCACCGAAATTGTGGGCTGGGATGAAGCGCACGAGATTGTTTACTTTATGGCTGCTCCTGAGAAGCGGCCGGGCGAGCGCCACCTCTACAAGATCAGCCTTAAACTAAACATCACCGAAACGAATCGCACGTACATCACCTCGACGCAGCCCACCTGCCTCACCTGCGACAACACGGAGTCCACGTACCGCCTCCATCGTGCCCGCAGCACCAATGCAGCCGACTGGCAACGGGGCGGACGCTGGGAGGATATTGTTGCCAGACTGGAGCCGGATGATTGCATCTATGACATACCCAAGAATTGTCTGTACAATCGGGTGCAGTTCAGTCGCGACTATAGCTACTATGTGCAGGAGTGCCTCGGCCCAGAGGCGCCCAGTGTCTACCTGGTGCGCACGGCCAGCAACGAGAAGATCTTTGTGCTCAATGCCGGCGATGTGTTGCGTCATCGCCTCTCCCAGCTGGCCATTCCCCAGATGCGTACCTTTAGCGTGGAGATCCGACATGGCTTTCATGCCCAGGTGCGACTCTTTCTGCCGCCGGGCATGCGCGAGGAGGAGGAGGTCGCCTTTCCACTGGTGCTCCATGTGTAAGTCTTACTCGCAAAGATCACAACTTTACCTCTTACCAGATGGTATACTTATTGGTAGCAGAGTATTTGGCAGTCGGCTACGCCCGACTTGAGATTGAAGATTGAAGATTCTTGATTCTTAATTAAAGATTGACCATTCACAATCCTTGATTGGCTGCTGTTGATATTTACGTAATAATTGCAAATGATTTGAATGATTTACACAGCGATGCCTCGCCGGGATCGCAGCTGGTCACGGAGCGTTTTCATGTGGACTGGAATTGGTATCTGTGCAGCCAGCGCAGCTTTATTGTTGCCCAGATCGATGGACGGGGCAGTGGCTATCAGGGCGAACTGTTGCGCACCCAGGTCCATGGCAAACTGGGCACCGTCGAGGTCGAGGATCAGCTCGGTGTTCTCACGTAAGTTATTGATCGAGATCGAGATGGCGCACTCAACTCCAATTGTGGATTAAATCACTGCAGCTATTTGCGCGACAATCTCAAGTTCATTGATCCGTTGCGCATCTGCGCCTTTGGCTGGGGCTACGGTGGCTATGCCGCATCCATGATGCTCATCGATGATTCGCAGCAGGTGCTCCAATGCGCCATCGCCATCAATCCCATTGTCAGCTTTGGCTATCATTGTAAGTCCAGCCAGCTGCTACTTGTTCAGGGATATGTCTATACATGTATGTATATATGTTCAACAGATTCGTTCTTCACGGAACGGTACATACCGTTGAAGGGTGACTATCTGCGTGCATTGCAAGAGGCCGATCTCACCATGAAGGCGGGCAACATCAAGGGACGCAATCTGATGCTGATGCACGGCACGGCGGACACGTTGGTGCACCAGGAGCATACGCTGATGCTGGTGCGAGCACTTGTCGATCAGCAGGTGAAGTTCCGCCATCAGGTGTATCCGGATGAGGATCATGCGATTGGCCGATCTCTTAGCCATGTGTACAAGACAATGGAATGGTATTTCGATGAGTGCTTCGGCCCCGTCGATGATAACGAATGGGACCCAACGGGTCTGTTTGTGTTCAAACAATAATTAAGACCCCCCTACGATCCTTACGACGAGGATCCGTTGGCCAATCAGCTCATCGACATCGATGCCGATCCCGGCGAGCGATACAATCAAACAATGGCAACAACAACGCCCCTATCCGCCCTCGATGAGCTGGACAACCGGCTCCAAGCCCTCGATCTAATGTCCTCATCCGCAATCACATTAAGCAAAGTGTCCAACAAGCTGTGCAACTACAGCAGCAAGCGCAAGTTGCAACAAACTGAGACGACGCTGGCCAAAAAGATGCGCATCTTGCAACAGTAGACTCAATCTGTGTGTGAGTGTGTGAATGAATGAATGAATGAACGAATGAATGAATGAATAAATGAGTATGTATCTGAATACCGAATGAGTGGAAAGCAAGCTCACCATTTTTTTTGTTATTAACGTTTTTTTTTTTGTATTTTTCGTGTATTTTTAATAGGGTTATTATTTCTGTGTGTGTGTGTGTGTGTGTGTGTGAGTGTGTGTGAGTGTGAGAGAGTGTATGTGTGTGTGTGTGTTGAGATGATTTGAGATGTGCGTCATGGCCAAAAGCAAGGTGATTCATTTATGCGACTGATTATTAACATATTATTGTGTATTACATAATAAACCAAAACCAAAAACAAAACAAAAAAAAAAACAACAAAAAACGAAAGGATTACAAATTGCTTGTCATACGAGCAGGACGAGGGACGAGGTCAAAAAGTATCAAATTCATCATCGTAAGGATATATCGTAGGGGAGACACTTTTTCCATACATGTATATATATATATATATATATATATATGCATATATATATGTGTATGTATATATATATATATATGTATATATATATATATGTATGTATGTCTATATATGTATGTGTATATGCTAAATACTAAGTTTAGCATATCGAATTGGCAACTAGCAGTAAATTACATATACATCTATATACATATATATATATATATACATATACATATATATATATATATATGCATACTAGTTGTAGTATATAAAGTAATTCATTGTTTAATGTCTCATAATTGTTGATTGATTTACGTATGTGTGTGTGTATGTGTTCTGTGTTATAGATTTGTTTAGATCCGTAACTACGCTATTATATAGTACGTATGTGTTAACAGGCATATACATATGTATGTATGTATGTATGTATATGTGTATATATACAAATAAATATATGCATATATATATTTGACTGAACATTATTTTTTTTATATATTAATAATTAAATTTTAAACAACAAGAACAAACAACGGAAAACAGAAAAACACTTAAAATAAATTTATGTCCAATTTGAAACACACAATTTGAAAAACACACGAAAAAAAGGAAATCTTGTGGAAAACAAATACAATGAGTGTTTGTGTATATTTTAAAAGCTATCAAAAATTTGAAAGTAGCAAAAGCTAAAAAACAAAAAACAAAAAAATAAAAAAAAAAAAATAAGACGAATAGCAAATACCAACTAAATGCTTTTTTTTCATCAAATGTTATGATGAGTATTAAGAAACGAAATCGAAAAGCGAAATTGAAATTGAAATTGAAATATAAATATTATATTCATTAAATGTGATAGTCGAGTGCGAACGACTATAAAATACCCTGTATCAAATTAAATTAAGCAAATAATACGTTTGTGCATTCCACATGCTACAGGGTATTGCAAGTTCGAGCATAATAAAAAGGTTGCGTTTTAAATTTACCTAAATATTAGGCTCAAACCGAATAAAGCCAAAAACCAAAAACCAAAACAAGAAAAACAGAAAATAAATAAACAAGTCTAACCAAGGCGACCAGCTAAGCAACCCAACTATAATAGTAGTGTCCTCCCAACAAGAGCATATAATTATATAATTTTACACACATAATTAAAATGCCAAAAACATAAATAAATAAATAATGAGATCGGGATGAGTGCTATTGAGAAACAAGACCGCAGAGGAGAATGTTTTTTTTTAGATTTTTTTACCATTAACTTTAATTAACGCTGACTATGTAATTGGCTGGGGGGGCAACAAATTGAATACCAGAACAAAATTATATAGACATACCACATATATATATATATATATATATGGTATACATACATATATATATTTAGGTGTTAAATGTTGCGTCAATGAGCCCCTCAAAGTGGCGAAATTTTATTGTAGAATAAATGTGCGGCTAGTTTGGAAACAACTCAAAATCAATAAATAACTCACGAAAAACCAAAAAACGAAAAAATAGTCAAGCTTTAAATGTTGTACGCATGAAATGGCAGACATTTTTGAGAACTGCAATGGTTTATTAAGATCCTAACTAAATGCATAGCAACCCCTAAAAATAAATCCAAGCCAATCTGTATACAAATCTACTAATCGTTGAGTATACAGCTCGTAATAAATGTTTAACCTAAAAAAAAAAACAAAGCAAAACAGTTAATATGAAATACATATTTATAAATGTTTAAAACAAAAATCTATAAATGCAAAAAAAAAGCAAATACATATATATAAATATATATATTTATGTATATACCTATATATGTATACATGTACTAAATGTAAAACATCAACTAACGACGGCAAATACATACATACATATATTCTTAAATATGTACGTGTGTGAGTATGTATGTAAGCATACATGTATAATAATCCATAAATAATAATAAAAATTAATACGAAAAAAAAATACCAAATGGAAATCGTTATAGAGTGTACGATACGTATTTAATGTCTTTTCAAATGCAAAACAACAACTGAAACAAAACATGATGATAAATATGATGCTAATAAACTTATAAACATATTTCCATAAGGTACAAACTACTGCAAAGCCCAATAAGTAAAAGACCAAATATACTAACTGGAAACTCGAAACTCAAAACTCGAATCACTTTAAGGCCAAACGATGTTATTTGGTTTCAAGACAACACCAAAGACAACAACAACAACATAAAAAGAAAATTGAAAATTGAATCCGATCTGTATGTATGTGCTTACTTTGTATTTCGGAATGCTAATGCTAAGTGTATATTATTACCAACAATTGTTGAACACAATGCAACCAGCTAACAAGTTAAGAAAATTGAAACAATAAATAAACATGAAATTTTTGTGTGTATGCAAAATATATATGAAAAACTGACTTTTTACTTGTCTTCTGTAAGTTGCTAAGAAAAATTGAATATATTATCAAAATAATATCATATATATATAAATGTATATATTATTGTTTTGTGATTGTATTCTATCAATAATAAATTTGAATTTTCCGCGTTTACTTATCGAAAATATGTACGCACTGTCATTGACATATATCGATAGTTTGCTGGCATCGATATGCGCGAATGCAAGTTTGTGGACTTTCAGCATCTCTAGAACTGCGTACCCGTCGCGTGTTCGTAGATAAATTGCAATTTCACTGGCGTTTCCTTTTTTTTTTGTCGAAAAACGCAAATACGCTGGAAAAGCAGTGCAACGATCCTAAGCAACTGACAAATAAAGCAAAACAATTGGCTACAATTTTGCAATCGGTAATCAAAAATGAGCAGTTAGAAAAAAAACCCATTCGTATTTAAGTGTGTGCGTGTGTGTGTGTGTGTATGTGCATAAAAAGGCATAGCAACCAGAAAAGCGAACATTTCCCATGCAACATTTACTCTTAAAAGGACTGCAATAAATGTTGCAATGACAAATGGATATATATTTTTTTTTGTAGCCAAATTTAGGCATGCATTTACTTAATACTAACAATAATCGTATTTTTACTTATGCTGAAGCACATGTGCATATGTATGACTGTATGTGTGTGTGCATGTGAGTGTGTGTGTGCATGTGAGTGTGTGTGTGCTAAACTTGAAATACAACACAAAAACGCAACGAGACAAAAACTCGTCAAGGTAAAGAATAAAAATGTGTGTGAAAAATTCCATTGGAATTACGCGAGAAGCAAATCGGACTAAAGAAATGAAGCTAAATCAGATTCTTTTTGGCATGTGTGTGTGTGACGTCGATTGCGCATTTCTCGTTGTGTGTGTGTGTATATATGTAGTCGTATCTATGGGCGGGGGCAAGTGGGTGGCTAACATTGCGATACAAACGTTGCACTCTGCACAATGTGTACTATATATAAATATATTTAGTGAAAGTCTTATTCCAAATTGTAGTTAAAATACAGTCTTTTTTTTTCGTTGCATAAATTCAATGGTGACATGCTCATGTTCACATTTTGGCAGTTTTGCACACAACAGTGCTGTTAAACGATTTCGGGTTAGGTGGCAACGCCTGCCAACAACATTTAACAACTACTGCGAGGCGCCGGTTCTAAAAGGAACATATAAACTATTTTTCATCTATTTTTGAAATGGGCTACTTGACACTTAACTCTAATTTGTATTGTGTATTAAATGGGCTTTATCAACTTTAATTAGCAACTTTAGCAACTATCTAAATAGAATTGCTAAATGCACTGCTGCGATTTCTTTCATTCAAATTTGTATGCGTGCAGCTGGAATCGTTCCTAATCCAATCGTTCGATTGCACGTGGTGTATATCTACCTATCGATAATTGCGATAGACATGACACATCCCTGTAGGCGACAACGCTGGAGCGAAGCAGTAACTGTTAACTGCGGATGTCGTATGCAGTGCAACGAAAAGTTTTAAACAATTCAAATTTAATTATTATACAATAATATTTGTGCTAATAACAGTGCAGTCAGTAGCCCAACTAAAACCTATAGCTCATTTTGTTTTTTGTTTGCATATAACAAACACGCATCACGAAAAGCTTGAACTGTTCATTTGTCAAAATTCTGTACATCTGTATATAAATGTGTGTTTGTGTGTGTGCCAAAATATACATGCATGTTCATGTTCATGTTTGTGTTTGTGCAATTAAACATCGATGCTGCAAACACAACTTGCCAAGTAGAGTATAAGTATGAGTGTGTGTGTGCGAGTGTTGCTTATGCGTTGGCAAATTGTTTAACAAAATACGCATAATTAGCACTTTTTGCATAATCGACACATTTCCAATGTGCGCGCTCTGTGTTTGCATTCGCCCCGCGCTCTCCCGGCTCCCCCACGTCATTTAGCCACCTGTACGCCCTTGCACACACACACAAAGACAGATATACACATGCACCCACACATGCACAGCTAGACGCGATGTGATTTGCGGTAGTCTCGTGAGCAGCGCTGCTCACTTCACTTGTCAATGCGATAACACACACACACTCACTTATGTAAATACATATGCATATTTGTGTATGTGTCCATTCTATTTGATTGTCTTCTTCTTTGGCCTCTTTTTTGCTTTTCGATTTGTGCTCTGATAAAAAGAAAAAATAAGCGGAATATTTGCAGAGAGCTTAGGCGCCGCCGGCATTGCTCTCTACGCTTCAGCTGCAGCTGTGGCGTCTCGCCGACTTTGCAACGTTTCTATTTGTAGAAAAATAGCGCATAATTTGCAATGCAATTGTTTGCGCTTTCTATTTAGTTTAAAAAAAAATCACTTTTTGATAACACATGCGATCGTCGTGTGTCCGTATGTGTTTGTGTGTGTGAGTGTCATGGTACAATGAGAATGCGCATTTTTGACGTCACGAGACGATCAAAAATACACATGCAAACGATTACTTTTTGATCTCTTTTTGGTCAGTGATGCGTCAAATGACAGCGAGAGAGAGAGAAGATTGCCATACATGTATAATTATTATTGTGCGGCACAGTGGCAACGCTATTATCTCGGCTTGTACCGTTTCGGCTTAAGCTAATGATGTGCCTATAAAAAATATAAATATTAATACATATTTGAATGCGTTTATTTTGATTGCAGTTGCAGCCTGTTGACAATAAAAAAAGAACAATTTGAAGTTGCCATGAAAATCGTCAATATAAATTAGACGACGGACAAGCTTTGGCAACAACAATATTTTAAGAGAAAAGTCCAAAGGAGACCTCGCTCTAAGAGATAGAGGGAGAGAGAGAGAGGAGGAAGTTGGAGTAGGAGGCGTATTCGCTGGAAAGCACAGCAGCAAATCCCGTCCGTATTTGAATGGATCCGTGTGTTGGCTGGTTTCAGGAGGAGCAGGAGGGACCAGCGTTGCGCACATGGCTAAAGATTTGGGAGACGAATGCACAGGAGATGAGCGCACTTCTTGAGCAGCAGCTACAGCAGAATAACAACAATAACATCAGCGGCAGCAGCAAGTGCGACAACAGCAACAGTATCGTCAGCAGCAGCAGCAGCACAACGCCCACCAACAACAACAACAGCAGCAGCAACAATAAAGGCGACAACGTTTCAACAATTGGTCAGTGTGATCCGGATTCATTGCAGACACTGCTGCAGCAGTTGAACGAGACGCCTGCTCGGGGGAATAGCAACAACAGTAACAATCGCAACAGCTCGAGCAACACCTCTGTTGATTCCACATCGAACAACGACAATAACTCGCCAACGAGCAACAGCAGCAGCAGCAACAACAGTGTCACAACAACATCAGCAACCGCAACAACAAGCGCTGCTAACGTCGCAGCGGCAGCAGCAGCAGCAATCACAACATCATCAGTCGTCGCAGCAACAGCTGCTGCAAACAGCACAACAACGACAGCAGCAAGCGGCGATAACAGCAGCAGCACCAACACCAACACCACTACGACCAGCACCACCACCAACACCAGCAGCAACATCATCAGCAGCACCACCACAACCAACAACAATAATAACAACAACAACACAAGCTCCACAAACACCACCAATTTTATAGCAAATCCCGCGTCGAAGGTGCCGCTGCACGAGCGCAGCAACACCTACTATAATCCATCGCGTAGGAAACGTGTCGTGGACAACAAGTCGAGCACACTGAATCTGAACAAGCACGCGGACATGATAGTCAAGTATAAGGGTTGCCCGTGGCGTGTGCGCGACTTTCAATACGGTGATGGCATAATTGGACTGCACGAGGAGATCGAACACTTCTATCAGTATGTACTGCCCACGACCTGCGAGCATGCCATACGCAACGAGGTCGTCAAGCGCATCGAGGCCGTTGTCCAATCGATATGGCCGCAGGCCGTAGTTGAAATATTTGGCTCCTTTCGCACCGGCCTCTTTCTACCCACCTCGGACATTGATCTCGTTGTGCTGGGTAAGTGTCAACATATCAACAGCCCTCAACAACAATCTGATTATATATATTTTCCACATGTCAAAATTGTTGGAATTTCGATCCAAGCGCACAGTTTTACAGCGTATATAAACAAGATAACGATATTCTGCAGGAATCACAATTTTATTAGTCGACGACGCGACGCATTCGGCAGTCAAAAACGGAGTGTGTACAGAACTATTGAGATATTAATAACTGTATATGCGAAGGAACGGACAAAGGAAAACTTGGGATAAGCTAATCGAGGGTTGCCAGATTGTTACATTGCAAACATTTGCAACACGCCCTCTCAAAGTAACAATTCTGTTAAACTTAAATA